>CM023455.1:87992203-88241666 GCA_013339765.2 Haemaphysalis longicornis | reverse complement strand
AAGAATCGCACGCGAGCGTAGAACGACCTTGCTGCGGCCACTAAAATACGCGGGATCACAAAACTGTCCACCACAGCTTCAGCGTATGAAAGACGTACTAATGAAAGAAGTCCTAGCATGGAACCCTGATAATAAGACTTTCAAGGGACAGCGAGAAAGCCTCGTATGACCGGGGTGTCGTACGAGCGGGGTGCGGGTAAATGCCGGCCCCGTAGACGGTCGCATGTGACAGGTGGGCTACGAACTTCATCAAACTTTCAAATTTAGCGCGTTCTCACGTGATATTCCAACCTTTAGCAGAACTACCAAGTTAAAAAAACCACCGCTTATGTGGTGCCCCCTCTTCTTTATGGCGTCCAGTAGCCCGCCAGCCAAGCGCCGCGCGCTACGCGATATAAGGCCAACATTGTCGAGCGAACTGAGAGGGGAAAAGTCGAGTATCAAACTGCATAGGCCAATCGAACCGAACGACAGTACAAGGTGGAGATGAGCAAACAACGGCATTGCCGTACGTAGTGGAGATACCCTTTGAACGGTCCCGTGCCGCGCTATTGGGTCATATGCTCAACACTAGCTGTTTTCGTTTCCCGCAAGACCCATGAACGCGAAATAGAGCATTCAACTTTCGCGAGTAAACCATGTTGCGGCGAAAATTATAGGGCGCTCTCGCTACAGTGACTTGCTGCGGCGGCAGCGAGTGACCCAAAATGGCCATGCCAAAGGAAAAATGTCTAGACGACGTAGTGAAGTAGTGTCGACCCCATGCTGTGCTCTTCGTAGTTCGGAGTTTTTTTGTGAACTTAAGGTTTTAGGCAGCTAAACGGGATTCTACTGGTGCGCACTGACGATCACGATACTGCCCGCAGGCACCGCGCAGCCGCCCAGCCTCCCTCGTGCGCCCGAAGCACCCGTCGACATGCAAGCTTGGTCCGCTCTTGGGGCGCTAGGCCTGCCGCCAGCAACCTGGACCTCCGGTAGGATTGCCGGCTCAGCAACCAACAAATGCGTCACCTGCAGGGACTGCACCGCAAGATGTGAGTGTGGCTAAGTGCACTAGTGTCATGGACCATGATGACAGCTCAATCTCTTTTATCTCCTCTGAGTCCCTCAACACTGTGATTTACGAGTATGCCAACAATGCCACGCCGCCTTCATCTGAAGTCGACAAATGTCAAGTTGTTCCATCCAATTGGCGGCGTCGAGTCTCAAAAATGTCTCTTGCTACTCCAGACAACACTGTGACTGCGACTCCCCCGAAGCATGGGCTTACTGTGACTATGAAGCCCGTGGAATCCACTAAAATAATCACGCACTTCAACCCTTTGGCACTAAAGGACAGCATAGAAGCAAAGGTACCAGATGGGGTCTTGCAGCTACGGCGAACTTATAGGCTAAACCTACTCCCCATCGATACAAGAAACACTGCTGCTACATAACACCTCCTGAAGATAACTGCCATCAGAGACATACCTGTGCGCACGTACGAGCCCCGCCAAGTAAACTGTGCTCGTGTAGTCATCAGAGGAGTGCCACAGGACATTTCTGATTATGAACTTCATGACAACTTGCGGCAGCGAACACAAGTGCGATCAGTGCGGCGTTCGGGAACCTCGGGGGTAGCGCAAATTCTATTTGCTACTGACACGAGACCAGACTACGTAATCTTGGGCTACACTCGATACCAAGTGTACGACTATTCGGAAAAACCAACACAGTGCAACCACTGTCAGCGCTTTGGCCACATCGCAGCGACATGTACCCGCAAGTTGCGTTGCGCGCGCGGTGGAAGAGATCATGAACTTGCGGCATGTCTGTGCACTGAAATGCTATGTGCAAACTGTGGCAAAACTCACCAAGCCGATTTTCCTTACTGCCCAACATTCCTGCAAGTGAAAGGCATATATCGGTACAAGAGGGAGAACAAGGTGGACTACAAGGCGGCGAAAGCGGCAGTCTTATCTAAAAAACGCTCTCGGAAGCGAAACGTACCAAGATTCACACAAAGGAGCCAAGTCAGACAGCGTCTGAGGACATGGCCTTTGACGTTATTGACTTTCCGCCGCTACAACCCCAGTCGTCAGACCAAGTTCCTCCATGTCCTGCTCGGCCCGGAGGCCCACAGCAGCCTGCCTGGAAATGATCAAACCAAATGCGTAAGGGCTGGTCCAACAGACAGCCGTCGGCAAACGGAACCTCCTCTCTTCTAATGGTCATTGAAGCAGTGCGTTTAATCCTAGCGCCTTTTTTGTCTCTTGTGGCTCAATACATTTTAACCCTCCTAAAGATCATTACTCCGCTCTTACGGACATTGCCGTAAACCATCTCGGGATCGGACAACTGTGTTTCAGTGGAATTCCTGTGGTCTGCTCTCCCGCTTGTCTGACCTCCGGCAGTTAGATAACAAGCATAAATTCACGGCAATTGCCATCTCAGAATCCCGCCTGCGATCGGATATTCGTCTGTCGGGGTACACACTGCATCAGTCTTCGACGAGCTGCGACCACAGCAGAGTGCTTCTCGGAATTCGTTAGGACTTGACCTTTGTGCTTCACATTGTCGCACAATGCGCATCCAACTAATTCATTACACCAACAGTAAAGCATGGCCGTGCAACCTTCACCATAATAACCGGGTACGTCCCACCGAGGGCCAAATTCAACACAAAGCTCCTGGAAGACATTTTGTCCAGTACACATCCCCCGCACTTGCTCAAGGTGATTTCAACGCGCACCACCAAGCTTGGGGCAACACAAAGACTACGTCAAGGGGAAGCAGTTTGATCCGTGTTGCCAACGAAGCGAACCTGGACGTGTTAAACACTGGATGCCCCACATTTTTCCGCTGCAAAACGTCAAGTGTGTTGGATATAACTATGGCCTCTGCTTCCCCGCTGCCGTCCGTGTCCTGGCAATCCCATATTGAAAGCTTTAATCTTGCGAAATGTTCTGCAATTGGGCTATGCGCATGAAGTAGCTTGGGCATGCACCAAGCCGGCGGGAAGCCAAGACGAAGAGAATGACGATCGGCTACGGCACTGCGTAAAAGAAAGAGGATGAAGATAAAAAATGTAGCCTGATAGACTATCGCTAGCTTCGGCCTGCCGGGGTTTTTGTAGTTTCCGCGAATACACCAGCTTTTAATCTCCTTCAACGCGACAACTTTAGGGAGTGCGCGGGGTGCCTGCTCGTATCACAGAGCCCCTTGGCGGACGCCACGTTACTCAAGAACTAATGATCATGGCCAGCAATGGGGCCCCCCCGCTCTACCACACCACTTGCCGTGGTCTATCAACCCGGGGACCCAGGTTCGTCCACCAGAACCGAGGGATTGAGACATCGCGGACTGGATCGGCAAGTACGAGTGAGGCAGCGCCTATAATCTGTGGGACCCAAACATCTCGCTTGCGAATGTCGATTTTCTTACGAACGGAACGGTCAAGGCCTGATACCTAACTTATGAACATAAGGTAACCAGCCATGACTTCAAAAAAAAGCTGCGCTGCTTGTTTGGCGAGCCACCCGATCGCCAACTTACACCGAAGAATGCATAGCCACACGCGTGCAGGCCTCGACCGAATCATAGATGACCTACATTCAGGACATCCTGTCCTTTGCCAGAAATCTGACGGCTAGATGAGTAAGTCCGATATGGTGGGACATGTAATAAAAGTGACTGGCGATGATGCTTTCCACCTGCTCATCTGCAAAG
Organism: Haemaphysalis longicornis; assembly: GCA_013339765.2. Lineage (NCBI taxonomy): Eukaryota > Metazoa > Arthropoda > Arachnida > Ixodida > Ixodidae > Haemaphysalis > Haemaphysalis longicornis. Next base: position 88,237,958 of record CM023455.1, on the reverse strand, counting down.
GGTATGCTACTTTCAAGGCTAACATCGAGTGCCGCCGGTTCGTGCAGGCGAGGAACCACCGCATCACATCGCAGTTCACACAATTCCCAAATACGGCCCCCACCCTCGAGCGTATGATGAACTGTCATCTGCACCGCCTCAAGTGGAATATGTGTCTGGTTTACGTACTTAGCGTGACTGTCTTCTCGTTTGAAAACTACATGGCACGAGTACAAACCTGTGTCGAAGTTTTTAGGCGTGCCGGTCAAGCTCAACTCCCAGGAATGTCGCTTTGCACACTGCCGAATCTGCCTTCTTCGCCACCTCGTGAGTGCGTCTTGAGTGCAACCTGATCACAATAGGTTTCGCGCAGACACCAGTGCCCACTGGATAGGGGCTGTCTTGGTTCAACGTCCACCACGCTCCCACAGAGTTATTGCCTACGAGAGCTACCCGCCGTCCACACCCCAGATCGACTGTTCCATCACTGAGCGCGAGTAACTTACGATAGTTTGGGCAGTAGCGAAGTTCCATCCCTTCTTGTGTGGCCGCGCTTTTTAAGTCGTAACAGAGCACCACCCGCTGTGTGGCTTTATTAAAAACACCACGAGCACGCTAGGTGGGTAGCTTCGAATCCCCAGGAGTATACAATTGCAGCCACCCACAAATCAAGTCGCTTGCCTCAGGATGCTGACTGTAGACCCACCCGGCCTTGCTGGAGATGATTCTGAATCTTTTGTCCTCGCCATTTCGGTCGTCCTCAGCCTCAGGGTAAACAGAGCCGTGGCACTTCCCTACGCGAAATTATTGATCGCATAGATTCTCCATCACCGGATTCTCCTCTGAATACCTACGTGCTCGATGGTGGCGTGTTATTCCATTATAACGTCCTTTCAGATGGCACTCCATCACTCGTAGGGGTCCCCTGACATCAACGTTCTATAGTGCTCGAGCAGCTCCATGGCGTGGCCACGGCTGATATCTATGGCTTAACAGCTTAGCTGCATTGCGTACGGCAGCGTTTCTTTTATACTTTATCGTTACGTACGACGTTACACCAATTCCTTCGATGCCTACCAACGACAGAAACGGCTGGCCACAGCCCCAGCTGGTCTTCTGCAACCGAATAACGTGCCTCCTAAACCGGTCTTCCGCACGGGAATGCGCCTTCTTGGGGCTTTCCTACTTCCGCATTCAGAAAAAAAGGGGATAATTTTTGCCGCAGTATCTCCTACTCGGTATGCATTATACGTGCAATTACAAGCTGTGCCACTGAGGTTGCACATTTTTTTCAACATAATATATTTCTCCACCACGGAGCTCCTCCGCTACCACTCATGGAGAGAGTCCACTGCTTCTTACCAAAAGTTGTCACCGAGAGTCTTCGCTCCTGCTCTAGTCAGCACAGGCTTACCACTGCATAGCACCCCCAAACTAATTGTCTAACAGAAAGACTGATCCTGACACTCACTCACACGCTCTCCATGTATGTGTCGGCCGATCATCGCGATTGGGACATCCAGTTGCCCTATGTGACCAACGCATTTAATTCATCTCATCAAGACACCACCGGATTTTCTTACTTTTATATCCTCTTAGGATGGGACCCACCCTTGCCAACAGACACCATGCTGCCATCACTTCCTTCGTCGACAGAGTATGCTGGTGAGGCTATCGCTCGTGGTGACCATGCACACCAGAAAGCCTGTACCCACTTCTCCACTTCACAAAGCTTACAAAAGGCTCTTTACGAGGTCAAGCACCATGACGTCCGTTTTTTTCCCAGATGCCTTGTCGTCCTATGGTCGCCTGGTTGTCGTGTGGGCCTTTCAGAAAAACCTCTCACGTGCTACAGAGGCCCTTGACCCGTCATCCACCACGCCACTGATGAAGGTATGAAATCAGCGCTGTCGTCTCTTCTACTTCACCACATCGACTTTCCACTGACACAGTGCATGTCGACCGTTCAAGTCCTACTATTCCTTCATCACACGTCGTGCATCTTAGCCACCACCGGGTCGGTGCTTTTGCGACCATTGGCTATGTTGCGATGAGTTATGCAGCTAAGCTATGCCCCAATGAAGCTGGGGCATGTACTAAGATGGCGGCGAGCCAAGACGAAGAGAATGGCCACCGTGTCCGGCACTGCATAAGGAAAACAGGAGGAAGATGATATATGGAGCCTGTTGAACTATCGCGAGTTCTGTATGTGGCGGCTTGTGGGGTTCCGCAAATACACTAGCGTTTAAGTCTCCCTCCCCGTAACAATATATCCCGCTTTTATTATCGCATCTATTTGAAAGAGTGTGCTGCGTGTTCTATATACGGTACATTTACTTTGATACGAATAGCTTTGTTTCCTAGTTAAATAAAGTTCGTTCAGGCTAGATGCTGTGGCATAAGCCCACACTAGTACTCAATACCAGAGCTTCCAGTAAAAAAACACATTTTACACGAGCTTTTCCATCCTAAAGAGTAACAAGCGTCTGTTGCGGTTTAAAATGCCTGTTGTTCTAGTCAACCTTATTGGTAATTTTCTAACGTGGACCATCCATGACGTGCTCACAAAAGGTAACGAACAGTGTCAAGTTATTTTTATGCTGCAATAAAGGAGCCTAGAATAACCGAGTCAAAACGTCGTACGTAGGTATTCATCATCGGGATTCGCTGGGCCACTGTGCGATTCGGCAAGGAATCTGTAGGTAATTTGTGTGGAAATTAGTCATCATAATAATTATCATCATTATGAAAGGTCTATCTACATCCACTGCAGGGCCAAGACCTCTTCCAATAATTTCCAATTATCCGGGTCCTGTGCTGCTCCGATCAATTTATCCCCACAAACTTTTGATCTCCTCTGCCCAACTAATTTTGTGCCACCCCCTGCCACGCTTGCCTTCTCTTGGGATCTACTCTGTTCCCCTAATGATCAACGGTTGTCTTGCCTTCGCATTACCTGCCTCTACCCAAGTCCATTTCCTCTTCTTAATTTTTAATAATATGTCCTTAACACGCGTTGTTCCTGACCCACTCCGCTCTCTACTTGTCCCTTAATGATACACCTATATTTCGTTCTATTTCTTGCTCAGTCGTACTCAATTTAAGTTGAACCCTCTTTGTGAGCCTCCAAGTTTCTGGCCCGTAGGTGAGTACCGGTAACATGCAGCTGTCATACACTTCCTTCTTCAGGGGCGATGGTACGCTGTTATTAATTATCTGAGAATGCCTGCCGTATGAACTCCACCCCATTGTTATCCTTCTTATTATTGGTACCTCATGACTGGGGTCCGGGGTCACAACTTGCCTAAGTGGATATATTCGCTTACTACTTCGACTGACTCGCCACCTATCTCAAACCGCTGTGCTGTCCCGAGGTTATTGATCATTACTTTGGTTTTCCTCATATTAATTTTCAGGCCCACGGTTTTGCTGTGTTTCCCATGTGCGGTAAACATGCTTTGCAATTCGTCCCCTCAATTATTTAGCAAAGCAACGTCATCAGCAAATCTGGAGTTACTGAGGTATAATCCGTTAACCCTCACTCACACCTGCTCCCACTCCAATGTTCTGAATGTCTTGAAGACAAGCTGTGAATAACATTGGAGAGATTGTGATGGCGTGTCTCAGGCCCTTACTTATAGGCATGTTACTGCTATCCTCGTGGAGGGTGATGGTAGCTGTGGACCCATTGTAAAGTTCCTATAGTATTCGTGGATAATACTCGTCTACACATATAGTTTTTCCGACCTTTTCATAATACACCAGCGCTGTCACAAGATTGACTAAGGGCACCATGTGGCGACACACTAGTAGTCGGTCCTTAGGAGATCCATCCCGCATCGACCAGGGGAGCAGGCTATAATCTCAACTTGGAAATGTTGATCTTACACACTGGCCTAGGAACACGCAACTATTTCCGATTACTACACTCCGCGGTGGCTCAGTGGCTAGGGCGTTGAGCTGCAAAGCCCAAAGCCATGGGTTTGCTCATGGTAGTTGCAGGGCGTGTTTTCGGATGTATGCGAAAAGCTAAAGTGGCCGTCGGACGAGAGTTGGGCGCCGATCAGTGATGATCTATATTAGTTTGACGCGTCCCCACCAGGGTGCGCGTCGCAGCCTATATGTAGCTTCTGTGCACAGAACATCGAAATTTAGGATTTGATTTTCTGATAGAAAGTCAGAAACCTTTTTGGCTCATAAATAAGGCACAACAAACGTAGCTGTAGATAATTCATGGTTCGCTAACAGCAGTAAATATAACTTTGTGATTACCACAATATACAAGGATGAGGTAAGACCCGCTTCGTAGTTGAGTGCTTTATGGTCAGTGAGGTTCTGTGAAGTAGCACTAAGTTGTTTGTGCCAGTGCAGCATTATAATCGTGAGTCAACCTAATTCTGATACATTCTCGAAGCGTTTAATGCTTCTCAGAATGTTCATTTATAATTGCCCATATGTTTTCTTCATGATTTCTATTCTCCCTGTTCCGTGTCTTTAGAAGAACTCGCAGCCATTAAAATCCAGTGAGTGTAAAGTGATATGTCGACGTCCAGTTGCATCTTCTGAAGAGAAAACCGAACATCAGGAAGTAAAGGCACTTCATCGCTGTAATTTTACAAATTTACAGCATTAGCGAATAGTGAAAAAACATAACTTAAAAAGAATCACGCAATCCAACGTCTTTCGCTGCTCATAGCCAGATATGGCTGTAAAGAGCTCACGCAATCGGTAATGAGCATAAGAATAATGCCATTAGTCGACACTTCTTAAATTTCTGCAGTTTTTACATTACCAGAATATACAGTGTGGTGGGGATGAGTTGTTTAAACTTTCCTTTCGTGGTGTCTGGTTTACTTTGCGCCCTCCTTTGCACTACTGCACAGTAAAAAGGTACCACTCTAGTTCATAAATCATCGTTACTAGGTATCACAAACATTACTGGTCACATTATGTACGGCGAGAAGATTGAATAAGCACTGAAATGTAACTCATGCGAACAGCCATACATATGCTACCATTTTATAAATATTCCAGTTTCGCGCTCTGGTGGACAACGCTTGTACTGAATGAAAAGGACCGTCTATGCGCATTTCATGCCAATTTAGAGCATCGCGGCTGCTGCCAGAAGAACCGAAAAAGCCCAATTTTCGAGAGAGGCGAATTTTAAAAGCTCACTACAAATAGCAGTAACCAAACAACGGTAACCCGCCCAATACCTGATGGACGAGGATAGTTGAGTGTTAATCCGTGAAACAACACAGGTGACGCAAACAGCAACTGGCTGTTAGCCTTTCTCATGCATTGCTACGGCACTTCGGTTGAAAGCGAAATAAACAGAGTGCTCGTGTACAGTGTATGGCTAGTAGTACCAAACGGTCCACATTCCTTCAATACGAAAATAAATTGGAATTCCTAATCACACATGAACATCATAGACGACAAGAAGTCGAAGGAGACAGAAAACTTTGTGAAGATTGTTTATTGGCTCTTTCATGTAGCTGTTAATTTGCTAAAGACAGACAAACAACAAAAATACTTCACACTCACAGCGCATGACGTTCCGAAGCCTTAAAAAAAGAAATATTGAGCTAGTCTCTTAAAGTAATGAGCTCAGCTTCCTGAGGCAAAGAACACCTGAATCTGCAGTGTTGTAAAGTTATTTGAAGTTTCCTGTCTATGGCATTGCCAGGCCCAGCTGCTAATTACTACGACGTCTCGCCAAGATTCCTACAGTTCATGTCTAGAAAAACCGGTGCTGTCTCTTCACATCGATATACCTCTAGGAAGACAGTGGGGTGTGATGTCACTATCGCCTTCTGCGATCCGGGCGACCTTTAGTGGGTCTAATCATCATGAGGACGCTGGGGTAGGAGAACCTATACACGTCCACCCCTTCAGGAAGACCTTCGTCGTTCCACTGAATTCCGCTGTTCGTGGGAAAATCTTCATGTAGATGTTTGCCATTGTAGTTCACGCCATTTAGATTGGGCCCATGGCAGTTGAATGTGTACCACCAGGCGCCGCGGTAGAGTTTCCCGCAGCTTGGTTCGTCGCCATCAATCGTCTTGTCGAAGGTGGAAAACGGCATGCCATCTATCTTTCTGAAGGCGTCCCAACCTGATTGTTGAGAGAAACAAGAAAGCAGCGAAGCGCCAGGGTAATCAATAACCTTTTGTCATGGTCATTTTAAAGAAGGCTCTATTGTGCTATGTAAAGGTCTGGGTATTTTTATGTGGTCAGTATATTCTGACACGCCAGTAAAAAAAAATTTAACACAACAACACGTTGATGCAAGACGTCCGATGGCTTACAACTATGTGTGGCACATCTGCTAGCTAAGAAAAGCTTCTGTGATGCGACCTCAAAAACCACGAGTTTGAAGCCGTTGTTCCTCGCCCCAAAATATAAATTTTTCATCTAGTCCAGAAATTGGCAAGGTTATTTTAGGGGTACGGTCTAGTAGGGCGTACCTGCGCTCTTCAACAATATTGTCACGTAGCCAAAGACGACGCAGCTGTCGTGAAGAAAAAAAAACCCGCCCGCACATTCCCACGGGGGGAACTCGAGTAAATGCGTCGCAGAGTGGTGGGGGTATTGCGTGAATGTTGCGTAATTGGGTATGGTTTGGGAATGCTTAATTGTTATTTCGTCTTTATTATTCTTATTTATTGAATGAGTGTAAAGTTAAAGTCTGTCTTTATTGCTTGGTGCCGTCAAGCAAAGAGTCAAGTCAAGCGAAAGCCAAGCAAAGACCCCCGTGAATGAATTCCGAACGCGCGCTCCGCCGCTTATATACACACCGCCCGCGTTCGAGGAAGAGGAGTACGGGGGAGAGACGCGCATGCGCACACTTCCGTACACAAGCGCGCGAACTTTCCAAGCACCCACCACGCTGTTATCACGTGTACACGCCCTGCCGCCGTTACTGTTGAGCGAGACGCAGCGCACGGGTAGCTACGACGCATGCGCACACAGACGCGCTCCCCCCGCACCGCCGCAGCTGTTGTTGAGAGCGACGGAGGGCACGGGGTTCACGCACTCCTCCCGCACCACCGCACCTTCCTACCGCACCGCTGCACCTGCGCCTAGCCGTGACGCGCATGCGCAGTGACCGTGTGAACGGCGCCGACAACATCGACGAGTGACATCGCGAGCCTAAGAAATGCTCCGCATTTAAAAAACAAGTTCAAAGGAGCGAACTGGTGCTCCCCTAACAACTCAACAAATACGCAGGCGGCGAAAGAGCAGTCAAAAAAGTGACGTGCGTCGACATGTGTCGCTGATTCGAATACCTCGGCATCTGCTCAGGGGGAATTTATTACTCGGAGCGAGGGTTTCTGGGATAGTCGAATTGTACCCAGAACGCTGTAGATCAACGAAGAATATTATTGGCTGTTTACGTGCGTTCGGAACGCTCTCCCTATCAAAAGAGATAACACATGCGGTACATAAAGAAAGTACGCAACACGCGCCTCCCTTGGCACAGACAACAGCAATAACACAGGCTGGCCCTGCCAGGCGGCAAAAGCAAAACACAAATAAACAAACCCAATGCATGGTTCGCGGCATTACCCCACCCCCCCCCCCCCCTTCTAAGAGTTCATCGACCCGATGCTAACACAAGCAACAGTCCGAACAAATGAAAATAGAAGCCCGCCATCGTGCATAGAAAGGTTTTAAGTGAACCACGTGGACGATTTCGGAACGCGTGCGTTGTCGTGATGTTCTGGAATCACCATTGGGGATCACCTCGTAGGAAAGGTGGCCAACACGTTGCAGAATCCGGTAGGTCCGAAATACTCTTGTAGAAGTTTCTCACTGAGTCCACGTCGTCGAATGGGAGTCCAACCCCACACACAATCCCTTGTGCGGTACTCGGCGTCTCGGCGTTGGAGGTTGTAGCGCCTCGCATCCACGAGCTGCTGGTCCGTTGTGCGTTCTCGAGCGAGCTGGCGGGCCTCCTCCGCAAGCTGAAGTATCCTTGGACGTTGGCGTTGAGGTCGTCTTCTTCCACGTGGGGAGGCATGCCATCAAGCATCGTAGTTGGCCGTATTCTGTAGACAAGCTCGAACGGTGTAATCTGTGTGGTTTCCTGGATAGCCGTGTTGTACGCAAACGTGACATACGGTAGGACTTTGTCCCAAGTCTGATGTGCAACGTCGACATACCTAGACAGCATATCCCCCATTGCCTTATTCAGGCGTTCCGTTAGTCCGCTCGTTTGGGGGTGGTGCGCCGTAGTTCTTCAGTGATCCGTGTTGCTGTAGCGTAAGATTCCTTGCATACGCTCCGCAGTGAAGTACGTTCCGCGGTCCGTGATTGGACTTCAGGGGCTCCATGTCACAGCACAATTTGGTTTATGAAGAACTTGGCAACTTCTTGTGCAGTCCCCTCGGAAGAGCGGCGGTCTCTGTGTAGCGCATCATGTAGTCTGTCGCAACAACAATCCACTTGTTCTGTGATCGTGACGTAGGGAACGGGCCTAGAAGGTCCATTCCAATCTGTTGAAATGACAGTATTCCGGCGGGTCTATTCGGTGGCGTTTCTCGTCGCTAGCAGCCACGGCAACTCCGAACGTAGTGGGTGACGTCGGAAGTAAGGCGCGGCCAGAAGTACTTCACCTTGATTTTTGCAATGGTGTGAGCTGCTACGAGATGTCCGGAAGACGGGTCGTCGTGGCACACTTCCAAACATTCTTCACAAAGTCTGCGGGGATGACAAGTAGATAATTTGTTGTCGTTCCGGGGCTGAATTTTACTTCACGAGGACGGATTTTTTTAGGCTGAATAGTGGTAAGTTCCGCTTGAACGCCCTAGGCACGGCGACGTTGCGTCCTTCGAGGTGGTCGATCATGACGCGCAGGTCAGGGTCGGCACGATGCTGGGTGGCTAGGTCGCTCACTGTCACGACTCCGAAGAACGCGCTGTCGTAATCGGAGTCCTGTGTTGGTGGGTCGACGGGGGCGCGGGACCGGCAGTCGGCGTCGGAGTGTTTCCTGCCGGATTTGTAGACGATTGTAACGTCGAACTCTTGCAGGCGCAAGCTCCACAGCCCAATACGGCCAGAGGGGTCCTTCAAATTGGCGAGCCAACACAGCGCATGGTGGTCTCTCACAAGATCGAATGGTCTTCCATACAGGTGTGGGCGAAATTTTGAAATGGCCCATATGATAGCCAGGCACACGTTTTCGGAGGCAGAGTATTTTTTCTCCTACTTCGACAGACCACGGCTTGCATAGGCGATTACCTTTTCGCAACCACTTTGCTTTTTGACAAGGACGGCACCCAAACCTATATCGCTTGCGTCCGTGTGCATTTCCGTTTCGGTGCTTTCGTCGAAATGAGCGAGCACGGGCAAGTGTTGCAGGCGTTGTTGCAGCTCGCAGATTGCTTTTTCTTGGGCGTTTTCCCAGGCGAAAGGGGTGCTATCTTTCGTCAAGCGCGGGAGTGACTCTGCATTGCTTGCGAAGCTTGCGACGAAGCACCGGTAGTATGGGCATAGCCCGAGAAATCTTCGCACGCTCTTTTTGTCTTTCGGTCTTGGGAAGTTCGCTATCACTGTTATTTTAGCCAGGTCCGGCAGGACTCATGCAGGGTTAACAACGTGTCCCGAAAACTTCATTTTCTCGTAAGCCAAGCGGCACTGTTCTGGCTTCAGCGTAAACCCTGACGAGCGAATAGCCTCGAGTACAGACTCCAATCCTGCAAGGTGTTCATCGAAACTCCGGGTGAATACCACAACGTCGTCAAGGTATACGAAGCAGGTGTGCCACTTGAGGCCAGCTAGCACAGTGCCCATGAGTTTTCCAAACGTTGCGGGTGCCGTGCACAGCCCAAACGGCATCACCTTGAACCCGTATTGACAGTCCGGGGTTTACAAATGCAGTCTTCTCTCGGTCTCTCTCATCCACTTCAATTTGCCAGTAGCCGTTCTGCAGATCCATCGATGAGAAGTACTTCGCGTGCCAGAGGTGGTCGAGGGCGTCGTCGATTGGTAGCAGGGGGTGCACGTCTTTTTTGGTGATTCTGTTTAGTCTCCGGTAGTCAAAGCAAAACCTTAAAATGGCGTCTTTTTTTCTTCACGAGTACGACCGGCGCAGCCGACGGACTTTTAGATGGCTGCATTATGTCGTCGCTGAGCATGTCGTCTACTTGAGTCCGGATGGCTTCGCGCTCGTGTGAAGACACGCGTTACGGTGATTGTCGGGTAGGACGGGTTCCATCTTCGGTTATTATCCGGTGCTTCGCCAGAGGTGTGTCACGTAATTTTGAGTTCGACGAAAAACACTCGCAGTAGCGACGATATGTCCTAACACCTTAATCGATTTGCTGGGGAAGAGGTACTTTTTTGTACCAATCTGCAGTCCGGCATTTGAGAGACATGCCAGTACCTCGTCCAGACGTTGGAGATTTTGCTCAAACGTGGTTGAAAACACAATTTCGTCGAGGTAACAAAGGAAAGTTTTCCATTTGAGGCCGTGGAGAACGGTATAAATCAAGCGTTAAAATGTCGCGGGGGCATCACATAGCCCGATAGACATAACACTGAACTGGTAAAGCCCATCTGGAGTCGCGAAGGGCGTCTTTTCTTTATCATCTTCGTGCATCAATATTTGCCAATAACCGGAGCGTAAATCAAGGCTGGAGAAGAACTCGGCTCCTTGAAGGCGGTCCAGAGCGTCGTAGATGAGGGGCATCCGATATACGTATTTCCGAATGATGTTATTGAGGGCACTGTAATCAACATGAAATCGAACTGAGCCGTCCTTTTATGCGCTACACGACTAGCGATAACCACGGCATCGATGATGGTCGTATAACATCACGCTTGAGCATGTCAGCCACGTGGTCTTCTATAATCTTGTGCTCATGCAAAGACACGTGGTAGGGGCGACGGCATGCAACCGCCGAGCCGTCTATCTCAATTCGGTGTGCGGCCACAGACGTTCGTTTTAGCGTGGAGGAATTCACATCAAAAGACTCAATATGCTTCTTCAATACCTAAAGCAATTTTTCCGTCTGTGTGGTTGTCAGGTCTGGGCTAATGGAAGCGGTAAGAGCGGACAGACTATCCGAAGTAGTGAGACCGCACATGCCTGAAGACGTTAGGGAGCTAGACACCACAGATGCTGGCGCGACATTGCCCACTGAAGCGATGTTCTTGCCCTTTGGTAAAAGAATGGGCTCACCCGAGGTGTTGATGACAGCCAGAGCTGCAAGTATCCATGAAAAGCGGAGAAGGCACGTCGACATGGTGATTCCTAGAGGCAGCAACCGGTGGGATGGTGAAACCACAACATCCCCGCCAGAAATGCTGTTCGAAGAAATCATCCCGATCTCGTCACTACCGGGTGCCACAAGATGCTCGGCGTGCAAACTCAAGAACTGATGTTGTGGACTTGGAACAGAAGAATGCTCGGTTTTCGTAATGTGAATGGTTGGTTGTCGACAGGAGAAAATGGCGGAAGTCGATGAAAGAAAATCCCACCAGAAAATTAGTTCGTGAGCACACTCTGACAGAACCGCAAATTCAATGTCGTGTTGATCGTCCCCGATGAAAATGTGTGCTGTACAAGTTCAACAGGCTTCATAAGATGTCCATTGGCGGTGTATAGCGCCGGGCCAGAGTATGGGGTCTCACTTAGCGTAAGCGCGAACACAAATCCAAATGCATAACGGAAAGACTAGACCCGGTGTCCACTAAAGCTTGCACACACATACCTTCCACTATTACTGGCCAAATAGTTGATGGGCGCTCTGTAGGAGTTGCGATTAGTTCGACCGAGGCAATTTCCCCTCCATAAACTGCAGCATCTAGTTTTTTGATTGGCTGCTCGGGCCACGCGAAACGAGGCGGTGAGGTGACACAAATCGGCGCAGAGGCGTATGCCAACGGCGTCTCGTCTGATCACGGTAAACGCGGGAAGGGTCGCCCGAATACTGGGGAGACGGAGAGAACTGTAGAGGCGGATACGCAAGTTCCCAAGGCCGGTAGGTGTAGCGAATGTCGCGTTCGTACGGAGCGTACCTTCGGTGCTGATCTCGCTGGCGCCACCGACAGAAGCATGAGATGTGGCCTCGGACGCCACAGTAGAAGCACACTGGGTGGTCATTAGGCCAAAGATCCAGACGCGGCTGGCAGTTTGTGTAGCCAGTATGAGCCGGATGCGCCGAGGAGATGGCTGGGACTCTACCGAGCACGGGCGGAGGCACAAAAACTTCCACTTTCGAGACCGGCGTTCGGGAAACTGCTTCCGCGTATGAGGGGACGTCGAAACAACTGGGGCCTTATTTCGTGAATTTCCGTCATCGACGACAATTGCTCCTTGATAATCCCCGGCAACTTAGTCGCAGGCTAGAAGCATCGGTCTCCATGAGCACAGGGCGAACTTTTAAGCTGGAGGTCTTCACTTATTATGCTGCCTATTTAAACACGCAAGTCTGGTTCTGCAGGAAAACGAGGATGTCCATGAGCTGGCTGCAGGCGCATTGCTTGAAGCACATCAAGACGATGACATGTGGTCCGTTTGTCATTCCCGCTGGATGGGTTTTGAAGCGCAAGTTCATTGAATGCGGACTTTGTGATTCCCTTGAGGACATGGTGAACCTTATCAGACTCCGACAAGTCTGGGCTGACCTGACGGCAGAGGGCAAAGGCGTTCTCAATGTACGATGCGTACGTCTCGTCGGAGCGATGCCAGGGGGCTTCAAGTTTACGCTTTGCTCCATCTTCACGAGTAGTTGGCGTGCCGAAAATTCGACGGAGCTGTTCAGTGAAGTCGGTCCAGCAAGATATGCTGCATCCGTTGTTTCGTTACCACGTCTTGGCAACCTGTGTCAAGCAGAACCCGATGGTCCCCAGCTTAAAGATGTCATTCCAGTCATTGAATTGGCTGACGAGGTTGTACTGCTCAAGCCAATCTTCTACGTGGTCACCACGGAAGGCACGGAAAAAGAGAGGTTCGTGATGGCGGCACGTCACCATACATGCCGGGGTAGAAGCGGCGGCATTCTGCGCTCCTTCTCCCTCCATCGGTAGGGTTGGGAGTGGCATAAGGCGTCAGGAGCGAAGCTCCAGGGGTGCGGCCGGGTCGCGTATTCCCAAACCATATCCCGTAGGGGCCCAGGCCGACCACACCCCCTAAGCAGCGGCGCAGCCAATGAGGTTAAAAAAAATGCAATTTTTTAACCTCCTTGGACGCAGCACCGTGACGTCACTACCTATATGTGCGCGCCTTCATGCGAGGTGGATTTTTTCTTTTTTTCCCCTCCCCTCGTTTAGACTGCTTTCGGGCGACTGATGGTTTCGCTCCTTGGGCGGGGCTGGCCTACGGCGCTGGAAAAGCTGACTCACATGTGGTAGAAGTTAACCTTTTGTACCTGAGCCCCTGATCTCTCCGCGTTCTTCTTGCGCGCTTGCAAGTTGACGCTGACCTCCGATCGTGTTCCTAGATAAGCGCTCGGCTCGGTGCTCGAAGTGCACGCGCGCGGATGGACGCTTTCACGTACATGTGGCAATTATACAAGTCCCGGGAAGCAAAAACTCTCATAAAAATGAAGACAAAAATTTGTTTTGATCTTTTGTGATCGCGCTGCTTCGCGGCGGCCGATGGCTTCGCTCCTAGCATAAGCCTGGCGTGCGCGCTGGGAAGATGAAGCTCGCTCTCCGCGCTCTCTTGTGCGCCGTCAGTCGCTCGTCTCCCATCCTGTTCCTAGTTAAGCTAGAGCTCGGCGCGTTGCTCAAACTGCGGGCGCGGATGAATGCTTTTGCACGTACATATGTAGTTATTGTTTACGTTCCAGAAAGCAAGCACTCCCAATTAAGTGAAGGCAAAAATGTTTTTTTTTTTTTGGTTTTGGGTGGTCCTTTGGACTCCCTACCGAAGGGCAGAACGTTTGCTCTCATTCGGTCGAAAGCACACGCGTACGTCGGTCGCTCGTCTGCTGCGAACATCAGCGAGCGTGTTATTCGCCATACTCGTCTGTGCCTCGCACTCGCGCAGAACTGCCCATCACAAGGTCCGTTCTCATAATTGTGGGCGCCACGCGCGTCCACCGCGCATTCACGCGATGGTCGCGAAGCTTATAACTTCTGCTTCATGGATAAGCACGAGCAGCCACTCGAGGTCGTCAGAGATGACCTCGTGTCAACAAATCATGAGTCTGTGTTCTGCGCGAATCTGTCTCAAGAACTAGCACACTACGCTTTCATGGACACGTAGACCGGGTGCACCAACAAAACCTGGATTGTCGAAAAGATCCAGAAACTGGCGAAAGGTATGTTTTCAATACGAAGCGTTGCTTTACGCGAGGCGGCGTTTTGCAACTTGTGTGGTAGTATTTATATTTTTATTCCTGCTATTTCTTATTTATACATTTGTATAGTTTCTTGCGTGTGTGTGGCTTACAGTTGAGGCTCGAGCTGTGACACAATGCTGGCGAATTAAAAGGCCAGACACTACAGACATCTGTATATGTGGTACCTAAAAATGCGTCGCAGCAAACAGACACAAACTGCTCATCTATACACATCAGTGGATCTCGAAAAGTGACAATTTTTTGCCGCTATTCGTACTCCGAGATTACTATCGCAAAAATAGTGCGCCAAGGAGATAACTTTTTTTACTTAGTTTTATCTCTGCTGCCACTACCGTGACATCAAGCTCACGTGCAACTACTGATTAGTCCCAGCGAAAAGAATATACGTATCTGAGTTAGTGTAACACTTTAATAAATGAGAGGCCATGGGGCTCTGGGGGAGCATGGATGAGGAGAAAAGAGGAAGGTCACAACTTGCAAAATGAACACAGTTGCAGTCTTGGGGTCCTAATCGCAAAATGAACACATTAAAGTCCGTCAGTGAAAGCAAAACGCACAGTTCACACTTAAATGTACAGTTCACACTGTAGACAATGCGGTTCACACTGAAAACAGTGCACGCTGCAGACAGTTCACATTGTAGACCTTACGGAGAAGTCGGCCAGGCTGCTACACCAATTTGTAGAGTCTGTTTTGAAGGGCGTACTCGGTAATTGCTTCTAGTGCGGTGGGATCGTCACGGACCCGACCAACACGTTCCTGTTCAGTCGCAGGGGCGGGACCTAGAGTTAAAAGCTAGTGGCGATTATGGTCGAATAATGGACAGAACCAAATTAGGTGGTAAGGATTTGGTGCGCCTTCCCGATTACAGGGGGGGCATCAGCGCCATTCGGATCCTGCTGGAGCTGTCTACTTATAAATAACGTATCTTATGCAGCAAAATCTCTGTGTGCATGAAGCACAAATTGTTAAAATTAATTAATCGACATTGGCAACAGTGTGAGTGGTAGCACGCATGATTACTGATATCAAACTTCGCCCTGATGGCTTCACTGAAGAGACTGTGGTCAAATAGCCCTGTACAGAAGACATATATCAAACTCCTCGAGTACTTCAGTAGTGGTACAATCAAACTATTACTTAGCCTTTAGTTGGTATATATTTTCGATATTGTTTCTCCAAATTGTTATGACCAGCAGTGCAAATTATGCAGAATTCATGACCGAGTGTAAAACGTGTACGTTTGAGCTGGTGTCTTTCTTATCAACGTATCACCCTTGCAAGAACAATTCACACCTTTCATTGCTGTTAACAAAATGTGAATGTTTTCCTTAGTGGCACTGTTCCTGATAAAGAATAATGCAATGAAGTAATATTAACAAAATTTAATGTATTAGTCCTTATGAAAGTGCCAAAATGTAAGATAAGATAAGATAAGATAAAACTTTATTTCCGACAAGCGGGGGGCTGGGAAAAAAGTGAAATTAATTCACTTGACAAAGTCCGAGCCCCGGTTACAGACAGCAACGGGCATCACAAAAGTACATCTTTCCAGAGAAAATCGTTTTTGCGCAGCTCATGCAGCAGCTCATGCAGCTGTAATATTTCGCAAGGGTAGGACAGTTTGTAAATGTAGTCATGGGTAATTGGCTACGTTTCTAATAATCCTTACCTGCAGCACCGAATCGTGTTTTGAGGTGTGTATATAGTGAAGGAGCACCCAACTCAATTGTGTACCCTTCTGTGTGCTGTAGAATGAACTTTCAATGGGGGTGTTTGCTTTCCGGAACGTGTATAATTGCCACATGCGCGTGAAAGCGTCCATCCGCGCGCGCGCACTTCGAGCACCGAGTCGAGCGCTTATCTAGGAACACGATCGGAGGTCAGCGTCAACTTGCAGGCGCGCAAGAAGAGCGCGGAGAGATCAGGGGCTCCGGTACAAAAGGGTAACTTCTACCACATGTGCGTCAGCTTCCCCAGCGCCGCAGGCCAGCCCCGCCCACGGAGCGAAACCATCGGCCGCCCGCCAAGCAGCCGAAACCAGGGGACGGGGAAAAAAGAAAAAATCCACCTCGCCTGAAGTCGCCCACATAGAGGAAGTGACGACACGGTGCTGTCCAAGGAGGTTAAAAAATTCCGCCAGAGGAAAGTAGACTGGAACAAGGAAACGGTAATCCCAAGGCACGCCTCTTTATTCAGCTCGCAGAGAACTCGGTGATTCGGCAAAAAGAGTCCGACGATGACGATTATCCGCGAATGATGATTGTAATGTTAATGTACAGGTGAGAGATTGGTCCCACTAGCGAAGAGCAATAATGCACTCCGTGAGTCCTCTTTTGGAACCAGTAAGCGCTCACCAGATATACATATATATATATATATATATATATATATATATATATATATATATATATATATATATATATATATATATATATATATATATATATATATAAAATGCGGGGCTCGTCGAGGAGATACAGGAAGGTAGGGCGGCAGTCTACAACGCCAAAGGAGGCATAGGGGTGTTGTTGGGCTCTTTTGTTGCTAAGGTTAGTGAATTTAATACTTTTTAAATATACGTAAGAAAGAAAGAAAGAAAGAAAAACACGCACCCAGAGTGGGGACCGAATCCACGTCTTTCAATTAGATCTCGAATGCCTTACCAACTCGGCTATCTGGGCGACTGTGTTCCCCTTCACTTTCTGGGGTATTTATATTTACTAGAACGGTATCTGACGCTTGAGGGTGGTAGCGAGCGCCATTCTGACTAAACAGGGAGAAGGGGACCTTCTTTTAAACCCCCGAGGCATTACTCGAACGTGTACAGCCTGACATGAGCGGGTAACTGGCGGGAACCCTCTTATGCTACCTTGGCATCAAAGCTGCAGGAAGCGAGACCCTCGCTAGGCTTTCGCAGAATAATGTAGTTAGGAAATGAGGGGCTCGTCGAGGAAATACAGGAAGGTAGGGCGGCAGTCTACAAAGCCAAATGAGGCATAGGGGTGTTGTTAGGCTCTTTTTTTAGTACGGTTAGTGAAGTTAACACTTTTTAAATTTACGTAAGAAAGAAAGAAAGAAAGAAAAAAAGAAAAACACGCGCCCAGAGTGGGGACCGAACACACGCCTTTCGATTAGATGTCGAATGCCTTACCAATTCGGCTATCTGGGCGACTGTGTTCTTCTTCACATGCTGGGGTATTTATATTTACTAGAACGGTATCTGACGATTGAGGGTGGTAGCCAGCGCCATTCTGACTAAACGGGGAGAAGGGGACCTTCTTTTCAACCCCCGAGGCGTGACCCGAACGTGTACAGCCTGTCATGAGCGGGTAACTGGCGGGAACCCTCTTGTGCTACCTTGGCATCAAAGCTGCCAGAACCGAGACCCTCGCTAGGCTTTCGGAGACTAATGTAGTTAGAAAATGAGGGGCTCGTCGAGGAAATACAGGAAGGTAGGGCGGCAGTCTACAACGCCAAAGGAGGCATAGGGGTGTTGTTAGGCTCTTTTTTTATGCATTGCCTAAGGACCGCGTACCCCAATCTTAGAAGAACGCGAACATCACCCTAATTAATAAGAAAGGTCACATGAAGGACTTGGAAAATTACGGGGAGATCATGTTATTCTCAGTCCTGTACAATGTACGTACCAAGATAATCGCTAACAAAATTTCTGTCACGTTAGATTTCCGTCAAGCTAATCAATGAGCAGGGATTCGTAAAGGTTATTCAACAATCAACCATAATCACACGATTACTCGGATAACAGACACATGTGCGGAGTATACTCAACCCTTAAATATAGCCTTCATAGATTATGAAAAAGCATTTGACTCGTTCAAAACCTCTGCAGTCATTCAGGCATTGCGTAGTCGGTTGCAGACGAGCATTACGCTAGAATACTAGAGGATATCTAGAATGGGTCCACTGCTACCATCGTTCACCATTAGGAGAGCAGTAAATTACCTACACCTACAATACCTACAAAGGAAGCGGGTCAGACAAGTAGACACAATCTTACAACGCGAAGTCTTCGCCAATCTGCTCCATTACCTGGAGACGACCGGCTTCACGCAGCAAAAGTTGCCCGGAGTGCAGTGATTGACTGATTAGCCCGGACTGACGGCTTTTTTGGACTGACAGCTCTCTTTATACCTTTCTCTCATTTTCTCTCTCTCTATATATATACTTTATCCTATCACTCCCCCTTTTCTTCCGATCCCCTGCACTGGGTTGTATGCAGATGACCTACGTGGCGAGATCAATATATCCCCAGTGCATTTCCTTTCTTTTTCCTTTCCCGCAAACCTCAACACCAATGTTATTCTGCTGATGACGTTGCATTGCTATATAATTTGGGCGACGAATTGCAAAGCATGCTTACCACTCTGAAATAGCAGAGTAGAATCTTGGGCCTGAAAATTATTATGCAGAAATCAAAAGCAATAATTAATAACCGCGGCATAGCACAGCGGTTTGAGATAGGTGGCGAGGCAGTGTAAGTTGTAAATGAATATATCTACTTAGGCCAAGTTGTGACGCCCCGTCCCAACCATGTAGCAGATATAATTAAAAGGATAAAAACTGGATTTCGTGCATGCGGTAGGCATTCTCAGATAATGAATGGCAGCCTACCATTGTCCCTGAAGAAAAAGGTGTATGACAGCTGCATCCTACCGTTACTCACCTACATGGCAGAATCTTGGAGGCTCACTAAGAGGGTTCAACTTAAATTGAGGACAACTCAGCGGGAAATGGAGCGGAAAATGACAGGTGTAATACTAAGGGACAAGAAGAGAGTGGAGTAGATCAGAAAAAAAGACGCGTGTTAAGGACGTATTAGTAGAAATTAAGGAGAATTGGACGCGGGCAGGGCATTTATTGCGAAGGCAAGATAACCGTTGGTCATTGAGGGTAATAGAGGGGATCCCTAGAGAAGGCAAATGTGAAAGGGGGTGGCAGAAAGTTGGATGGGCAAATGAGATCAAGAAGTTTGTGGAGATAAATTGGTCGCAGTTAGCAGGACCGGGATAATTGGAGATATATGGGAGAGGCCTTTGCTCTGCAGGGGGTATTGATAGGTTGATGATGATATATGCGCCCGCACCTTACAGCCAGTCGAAGTATCCAGCATTGCAAGTAGTTGACGCTTAAAAAAGCTTTTCATTTCTTTTAGGAGGAGGCCTCTTACGGCCTCGGGCTGTTGGCGTTTCATTTCATTGTCGCCTTATGTCGTTGTAGCATGATGTGGTCATTGTAATGAAACGCCGGGACACTCGTTTTCCAACGCCTGGCGCTAGAACATATAGCGTATAAAACAATCCCCCGGCACACTCGTTTTTTTATGTCCTCGAGCTAAAAGTGTCGTGCTTCAATGACACCAGACCTAGAGCAGAGCTGTAACATAAGCGCGAACGCTCCAAAAATAGTCTTATACACTGCATTCTTCGCCCCTCCCCAGGATTCACGTAACGGTTTCATCTCCGTTGGTAAAAACGCCAAAGCACACAGAATACACTTATACACTCAATGCTTCGCTCTTCCTCAGCTTTCACTTTAGCGGAGGTGGCCCGTGTTTTTTTACCTGCTTCCGTAAGCCGGTGTTTTCGCAGCAGCATTAAACATGCCGCCTTGGATAATACGTTGTCGTGCTCCCAGGAGTCAAGCAGGAATTAAGAACGCAGTGCGGAAGCATACGTCTATACGCGACATATAATGCTCGATTAGCTATGGTACTTGTGAGAAAAACATACCATCTGCTCCCTTGAAATCGCCAACACTGATCCTGAAGAAGTTCTCTTCCGATGCTATCTTGAACCGTCTGTAGTCTACTGACACGCTCTCCGAACTGCTCCAGTTCAGCACGACGCGAAGAGTCATCTCGTCTCCACCGGACGTCAGCGCATTGAGAGCATGATTACCTGAAAAAAAAAACAAATTGTGTTAATATTTTCGAATCTGATCAACCGGAAGCCATAAAAGAGATAGAGAGAAAGAGGAGGAAATAACTTTATAATATTCGTTTGTTGTTACGACGTGGTTGCTTCCTAGTTAGAGGCTGCAGTCTCCAGGTCGCCTACAGGCTTCTCGGGCGATTTTTGGCACTGCTCGTCGTTGTCTGCGCTGCCTGTGCTCTCATTTTCCCGGTACCTTGGAACGACCCTCTCGACTAGGTAGCAGGTCGACTTCTTGCTTTAAGAGAAATTGTATAGCATTGAAAGGCTAGTCATCGCCAGCATCCAGCCCCGGCCAAAGATTTTGAAAGGACAAGAGAACGTACCAGTCTGAGATATTTTACCAATGCATTACTACGCCGACCTATCTTAAAACATCTCTACTTTTACCCTGTCGCCAATGGCAGATGCCAACCTTCTGGGGAGGTAAAAGGCACATACCACATAACCTGGGCCTCATTACCCAGCCCTACCCGCCATCCAAATCCTACCAGAGCAGACAGGGACGCAGCTCTACTCGGTTGCTCACAAATTCAGGTACCGAAGGCCTTGGTACAAAGAGCCAGGTTTGCGGCTTCGACTAATGGGGTCCCTTTATAGGAACTCTTCCAAGTATGTACGGCCCCACTATTGAGCACGCACGTATCATAACAGTAGTAAATGTTTTTCACCCCCACCTAAACAATGCCTCACTTCAGTGCTCCCCTCATTGAGGGAGTTTGTAAATTTGGTCGCAGCCTCCTGCCGTATGATAGAGGGTTACTAGTTGGTGGCACTTTCGGCACAGCTTCGTGTATTGGGTTTGATCAAATTTCGGTTGGCAGGAACGATGAGGGAAGGTGTTCCTTTGGGTGTAGTGGAGTGCTGCTCATTCATGCCTTTCCATGCACGGAGCACCTCGAGCAATCTTGGTGATGGTATTTGCGACAACGCGGACCCCGAGCCCCCCAACATAAGCTGTGACCTACCGTGGTGATGTGGTTGAAGGTGAATGGTAGGAAACCACGAACGGTGGCCGTCGGAGCCCAGGTCCAGCTCCGGCAGATAGGCTCCCTGTCTGTATACCAGGAAAGGAGCTCCGGGACCTCTCTCTTCAGCTATCAGGGTAAGTCTGACGACGAAAGTACCCCCATCTCTCTGCTTTTTTCTAAGCCATATGGATAATTCGAAAACCCCCTAAAACGTGATCGGCCCCCGAAAAGGGGCCACACCAATGTCTCCTTTCCTCCCTTCCCAGAGTTGACATTTCCAAAACCTGACAATTTCTCCCGGTTTTTAATAATGAAATCTCTCGACCAAAGCCCGTCGCTGCACAGTCTGTTTTTCTCATCTCCAAGTTTCTTGAGGCCATTGTCAGGAAATCCTACAAAGCCAAGAAACACAAAACAGGGGAAATCCTGATCGAACTTAACAAGCGGCAGCAATCTGTCAACCTCCTCAAACAAACCCGCATGGTAGATATTTACATGAAGATCACGCCCAACCGCACGCTGATCAGCTCCTAGGGCGTCATCTCCGATCCTGACCTGATGAACGAAACAGGGACAGATCTGCTCGGGGGCCTTCGAGACCAGGGCGTGACAGGAGTGCGAAGGATAACCATACGTCCAAATGACACAGAAATCTGTATAAAGTACTTGATTTTGACATTTGACTGCTCAATGCTCCCCGAGTCGGTCAATGCAGGCTTCATACAATTTTCAACAGGACCGTACATACCGAACCCGCGCCGCTGCTTCAAATGCCAGCGGTTCGGACACGGGACAAACTCTCGCCGCGGCAGAACGACCAGTGCCAAATGCCCGCACAGGACCACCCGACAAATAATTGTAACTCCACCACCTTCACTTAAGTTAACCGTGGGGACCACACGCAGCGTACTCCGGCAAGTGTGAGAAATTCCAACAAGAAAAGAAAATAATCAATGTGAAGGTAACAGAGAACATCACCTTCCCAGAGACACGAAAGAGGTTTTCCTCTTTCTCTCTGGGGAAGTACGCGGACGCAGCTCGCTGGAGGGCAGAGCGGCGTCTGGTTTCGGCGGGGACCCGATACCGCGAGTCAGACTTCGTCCCGCCCCCGCCCCCGCCCAGGGTTGACCCGGGCAGCCCAACCCACCTCTGCACCACTCGCGCAGCCAGCTTCGACTGTGGTGGCAACCACGTCCGTTGGGGATGCCGCTGCGTCCACCGCTTCCTCTCAACCGGCCCAAAGCACGTGCGAGGGCACGGAGGAGATGGATACGGAGGCACCCGAGACAGTCTTCACCCCCGCCGCACCGCCTGTGCCTCCCGAGGCGCTCCTGACGCCCTCGGCGGTCGCGGCTCGAACGAAGGGCACCGGAAAGGGTGCCAAGTGTGGGGGGTCCGGTCCGCCGGGTACCCCTTCCAGATCTGATGATGACATGGATGTAGGACCTTTCTTGTCGGCTTCGCAGCGGAAGGAACGGATCCCTCTTTCTTAACCTCCAGAGAAGTTTAAAAAACCCCTTCCAAGAGTCAAAGCCCCAAAGACGCCGCATAAATACTCACACTCCAGTAGCTCTGACTATTTAATATTGAGAAAAGAAAGTATTGTTCAATGGAACTGCAGATGCCTTGTTAATAATCTTGACGACATGTACGAGATTATGCATGCTAGTCAGCCAAGTGTAATGTCCAAGAAACACATTTGAATTCCAAACTCACATATTTCTTGAATAGTTACCTGGTATAAAGAAAGGACAGGGATGGCTGCACACACTCTTCTGGCAGTATGGCCATAATTGCCGGAAATTTTTACCATGCCACCCTGTCACTTTGAACACTGTCCTTGAGGCTGTAGCAATTAGCTTAATAATATTTAATATGTTGATAACGGTATGCTCCATATACATTCCTCCTGAGGTTGCACTTTCGAGCTCTGACTTCGAGGCGCTGGTTGACCACCTGCCCGAACCATACATTCTCACAGGCGACCTTAAGGCTCACAACTCTCTTTGGGGCTCTTCTCGCACGAATGCGTGAGGTCCCCTGTTAGAGATATTCCTTACATCTACAGGAGCATGCCTTTTCAACAATAAAAATCGTACATACCATAACATAGCACACAACCCATACCCATATCTCGACTTGGCTATTGGTTCTGGAATTCTCTTTCCATGTCTTGAGTGGGGTGTGGCCACGAACATATATGGTATAAACAACTTCCCCACCTCACTAACGTATATAATTAAAAACCCATGCAGTCCATCTTCCCAGAACAGGTTCAATGAAGCAAGAGCTAACTGGAATATATTTACAGAGACATCCAAACTACACCATACATTCATTGGACAGCTACACGTTGAAGAAGCTACCCAACTCCTCACGGCGCACATCCTCGACGCCACCGAAAAGTTCATTCGCCACGCCTCTGGTGCCCCGAGCAACCCGAGGAGGCCGTGGTGGACTGGCGACTTTAGGCGAGCGCAAGAGGTCCAGAACAAGGCGTGGGGTATCCTCCGTCGGTACCCCACGTCGGGTAACCTTCTTTTGTTCAAACGGGCCAAGGCGTTAGGAAAACGTGTGCGCCATGAGGCCAAACGAAACAGTTGGCGTTCATTCGTAACATCAATAAACTCCTACACAGACACACAAAAAGTATGGACACGAATACGCAAACTCAAGGGACAACAAACACGCAGCCTGCCTCTGGTCAGCACAACAGGGGACACACTCGACGACCAGGCTGACACACTCGCGCAACACTTGCAACACGTGCCCAGTTCAGCACACTACATAAACACTTTCATAAAACCCAAACAATCGGCCGAAAAGAAGCCTTTACTAGATAAGAATAGGTCAACATCTTATAACTCTGACTTCGCACTTCATGAGCTGAGGGGTGCTCTAAAGCACGTGTAAACTCTCAGCTCCAGGCCCTGACAACATCACATATACAATGATACAGCACTTACATGAAGACACTCTTGTAACACTCATCCACCTTTACAACAACGTATGGCTTTCGGGGCACATTCCAAAGTCTTGGAGGGAGGCCATAGTTGTAGCGTTCTTTAAGGAAGGGAAGGGCCCTTTCTCTCCCGCTAGCTACCAACCCATTGCGCTGACCAGCTGTCTGTGCAAGCTTCTCAAGAAGATGATCAATAGGAGACTCTTGTACTTGTTAGAGTACAGTGGTCTTCTCGAGAGTTGCCAGGCTGGCTTCAGGGCGGCGAGATCTACCAATTACCAACTGGTTGCGTTGGAATCATATGTACAAGATGCCTTTATTCACAGACAGTATTGTATAACAATATTCTTTGATATGGAAAAGGCCTACTACACGGCCTGGCCGTACGGCTTCTTGAGTGACTTGAATTCATTCGCTGTTTCGGGCAACATGCTGATTAGCCTTTCTAGTCATGTATGCACGAACTTTCCCTGTAAGAATTGGTAATGCGCATTCTAATGTACATGTTTACGAAAAAGGCGTGCCTCAAGGCGGTGTTTTGAGCTGCACACTCTTCAGAGGGAAGATGAACTCGCTCCGTAAGGCATTGCCACCAACCATTTCTTCTTCAGGTTACGTAGATGATGACCAAATATCTTTTGATTCGTGTAATATGTCAATCTGCGAACGTCAAGCCCAGCTCGGCGCGAACAAACTTGCTGGCTGGGCAGACACAAACGGTTTTAAGCTGAACGCCGTAAATGGTACTTGCGTTGTGTTCACCCGTGTGCGCGGGGTCTATGTGGACCCTTTAATTGCTCTAAACGGCTTGTGGATTCCTGTTAAAAAGGAGCACAAGTTTTTAGGCCTAATATTCGACAACAAACTAAAATTTCTTCCACATCTGCAAATGCTTAAGCAAAAATGCCTAAAATATATGAATATCCTTACAGTCGTCTCACACCAGCCGTATGGTGCAGACAAGCAGCTCCTCCTGCGTCTGTATACTGCACTTGTAGGATCTCACTTGGACTACGGCAGCGTCATGTATGGGTCGGCAACGAAAATGGCACTTAAAATGCTTGACCCGAATCTGCATTTGGGGCTTCGCCTTGCTTGTGGCACCTTTCGCCCCAGCCCTGTTGAAAGCGTCTATGCAGAGTGTCACAAATTGTCCCTGTATCACCAGACGATATACACTGACTTGTTATATGCCTCTAGAATCATGTCTATGACTAATCATCCTTTTTACTTGACCATTCAATGCACCCTTGCAGGAGCTCTTTTTAAACCGTCCATCTATTCCCATGCCGTTCCCTCTCAGATTGAGAGCAGAGGCCTCTGAGCTAGCAGTGTCCTTTTCGCACATCCGCGAGACACCCATCATTGATTTTTTGCACCATGTTTAACTCAGGGCTCTTTTTTGTGAACTGTCTTTTGAGTAATTCGACAAAAATAGGGCAACAAGGGCAGCTATTATGCAGCATTTTCTCTTCTTGGAGGAGAACCACCAGTGAGCAGAGTTTTACTGCGGCGCATCAAAGACAGCTGATGCTGTGCCTTGTGCTGCGCACAGACCGAACTTTCACGTTGGAAAAAGAATGAACTCCCACAACCGCATTTTTACGGCTGAAGCATATGGCATTTTACCTGTTTATATTACATTGTCGAACATCACATTTTAAAGTCCGTAGTGTACACAGATTCTCTTTGCGTTGTACGTGCACTTTTGTCCAGAAAGGCCCAAAAACTTATGTAATCAATCATATTTTTAAACCCCTTATGTCGGCATACACCTCAAGTCTTGGAATAACAATATGTTGGGTTCCTGGCCACTGTGGAATAGCCGAGAATAAAACCACAGATCAAATGGCCACTGCTGCTACACCCTTCAATACAGTGGGCATAGCAACATTGCCGTACAGACATGAAGCCACGCATCAGACACCAACTTCGCAACACATGGAAAACACACTGGAGTGAACAGACAGATAACAAGTTACACGTAATAAAACCACACTTTGGATCATACACTACTGACTCACACTCACACAACAGACTCATTGAAGTTGCCTTAGCGAAGTTGCGGATAGGCCAAACACATGTAACACACTCACACCTGCTCACTAACTCTCAAGACCCGTGTGTAGCGGGTGTGGGGAAAGCCTATCCGTGGTCCACATCCTAATCACATGCAAAGCACTCGACACAACAAGACACAGGCACTTCAAGGAGCTGTACAGACAACACATTCCGCTACACCCTTCCTTGTTTTTGGGTGACAATGCGATCGTTTCTGTGCAACGTGTTTTTAAATATTTGTCTGATGTCAACTTTTTAAACCTCATTGCCTACCATGCGTAATCAAAACTGGCCCTATACACAAGCCATCACCATTGCTTTCAATTGATTTTACTCTTATTCTGGGTTACACATTTTAGTAGCCGCTGTTTCTGTATTATACTTTTGTTTGGTGCTCTTTGGCCCAGCTGGCCTTGCGCCAAAAAAATCCAAGCGTCGGCATCATCATCATCATCCGTGCTTTTGTAATTTATTGCCCGGAGGAGCGAAATTTATTGACGTTTCTTTGTAGTAGTGTAGGATTTCAGAATATACAAGTGGTACGGGGGCAGACAAACCTCGGGGCGGTAATCTCTGGGACCAGAGGCACGAGACCAGCCGTAATCCCCTTGAGTGCCCTGTTTAGGGCTTTATGGTCGGGTGCCCGCTTTATTTTGTATAAGTTATTTTATTGGTAGCCGATGGCTACGCTGGGAAGAGTGTCGAATCGGAGCTTTTTCGTTTTTCGTTGGGGTTCGAATTCAAGCCTTTCGAGTTCAGTTCCGGATTCAGTTCTAGAGCACCATTCATTTCCTGTTCGAAACGGTTGGCACCAGTTTTAACGGGTTCTAATGGCTTCGTAGAAAAATAAAGTGTTTTTTGTCTTTAATTTTTTAGTGCTGAGTTTTAGTTTCATTGTAACGTCGGTATAAAAGGAAATTCATATTGTAGGTTTCTTTGGGAAAATGTCCTTGTTTGGGCGTCTGAAAAAGACCCTGCAACAATTTTTTGAACTTTTTTTTAAATTTCAACTGTTTGCAGAACGTAGTCAACCAAAACAAGTAGTAATAAGAGTAGAGGGCCACAAAGCACATGAGCGAAAAATTGCTGCTCTATACCCGTCAGTAACTTGGAAACTTTCTAAAATAATTGTTCTCTCTTTTCCTTCCTCGACCACCGGAATTACGTCATTACAGCGGTGGGGCGGCTATTGGCCGGTTTTCCTTCAGGAACAGCAAAGAACGCATTCGGTAGCCGCATAAAAAAAATTGGCGATGCTTGCTCTATATAAGTCGAGCTAGGCTTTTACCATAGCGAAGCTGGAGGATTTCTCTCTACGTAAGCACAGAAGAACCGCACCACGTACAGAATTAGGTTTGAAATTCTTTATTTACAGGTTTCGTCGTTGCTTTTCACTCTAGTAATAGTAGCCTTCGCCATATCTATATGTGCTGTCGTCCTCTTCATGCATGATTGGTGGGCCTGGATCGTTTTGTCTGCACGCTTTCACATTTTTCCGAACGTTGAACGCGTCAGCACGGGCTAGAACCAGTGACAACCGGATTCGCGAACTGGGCATCTATAGCGCGAGATGCCTCGATCACCAATGGAGACGCGGATGCACGTGGACTGTTTCCTTGGTATTTTGTCTTGAGCGCCACGCGCAAGCCTGGATGTCGGGGGGCGCTCCCTATTAGGCGCGTGCTCGGCTGCGAGGTAAGCGGCGGGAGTAACTGCGACCCGGGGTTTTCTTATCGAGCCGCATACATTAGTGCCAGGAACAACAGCTCCGCTATTACACATGGTGCGGCTTGCCCTAGTGGCGCAAGGTTGTAACAAAAGCGGAGCTGAGGGCCAACCTAGCTTCTTCCGATTTTGCTACGTTTTGCTAAGGTTTTTCTAGGCGTCGCGAAGATATTTAGGGCTCGCGTTGTTCTTGCTAGGCTAGGCTAAGTACGACTTTAGTGAGATTTGTTACTGGGTAAGACCCGAATGCAGTTGTCATCATAGCATTGTTTTCGTGGGGGCGATAACGTCGGAGTAGGGTTTTTTTAGTTTGGTCCATACAGCCAGAAGGCACTCGTTTTGGGCGTGTCCCCGTGCGCTTTCACTGCCATACCTGAAATTCATTTGAATCTAGTCATTTCCCGTATCTTTTGTTGCAAAACGTTTCCAGTTTTCAATGTGTTGTTACATGCGTAGTACCTTAGGGCCGCACAATGTTCGTCCGCGTCCGTGCGCATAGCATCTACAATCGCAAAAAATCCCACAGCGACCGGCAGGATTCGAGACTGTGTCTGATAGACCAGAGAGAGTTAGTGTCAGTCGCTTTACCCATTGGACTACGACAGTGAGTTAGTACCCGATAGTCAAACGGCTTACTCTCTCACCTGTAACGGTGCGGAGTACCTTAGGACCTCCAAATGTCCGTCCACGTCCATCCGTGCCCACACTGCCATCAAGCGAAGATCAAGCGGAATTCGATTTGAGCCGTGACTTGCTGTTTCATTTAGGGAATAATCAAAGTGCGACTCACGGCTCAAATCCACTGACGGTCGGGGTGCAATTCGGATGTCACTCGGGGCGCAACTTGGATGTCATTTCGAGTCCCCGTACTCCGCACTCTGCACCCTCGCCATCATCCACAGAGTGGAGATGCTGCCATTTTGTTCAGTCATGTTCAGTCATTTGGGTTTCTTTGTTCTTTGCTTTACGCTGTCATTTTCTTCGCCCATGATGTATTTATACACGACGAATAACTGTTAGTTATAAATGAACCTTTACTAAGATCGTCGAATAACTTTGCCATCGCGGCAATTTTAACTTTCATTTAATGGCAACAGTGCCGTATTCTAGACAATGCATCACGTGACTCGGCGGGCCCAGCTCAGCCAACGGCCACGTTCGTAGGCCACACCGGCTGCCGCTTCTGCCAGTGCGCATGCGTTCTCTGCATCTGGTTCGCGCCTGAGTACCTGACTAGCGTCGTGTATGCGAACTTGGCCGTGTATGACAATGTGGCCGAGTCGTCTTCTCTGAGGCTTGCGCGGGAAGGCTTTGAGCCGTCCTCGGCCAGCCCCGCGGGATGGTTAATGCCACGGATATCGCCTGGCTATCCACGCGGCTAAGAGAACGCCGGAAGCGGCAGAACAACCACAGAAAAATGCAGGCTTTAAACGAATAGTATAATAATTACAGCTAAATCACAGTGAGGTAGTAAAAGTAAGACTTTATCCGGCTGAGGCAAAATTTCGATTTTCATATCCATGCTAACTGAGCTAAGCCACAGCCTGTTGTTTCTCAGCTGGTGGAGCGCTTGTGTCCCAGAAATGGGGTCAACAACGGATCCGGACTGAGTTGCCGGAAGGAGTGGGGATTGCCTAGGTTATGCTTGTGGTGATGAGGGAGGTAAGGCTGGTGGTTGAGCTTTGCGATTGAGTAGAATGTCTGTCCATGGCTTGCACTTGCTCGGGTGAGAGGGGTAAGGCCGCTGTTGGGGTTGGGGGTGGTAAAGGTTCGTCTTGGCCATATGCAGTGCCCTAAGTAGTTTCTTTTTTCTAGAAGTTGCTTCCTGGAGCTGCGCTTTCCTTGCTTTCTGCGCTTTCCTTTGGATTCGTTTTATTTATGATGGAATTTGATTTAAAGTTTGGTCGCTTTTGTTGGCACAATTTTAGGAACAAAGTAGGTGAGGCGGTCTGCTTATCTTGCCTGGTGGTTGCTGTTCGTGGTCCATTTTCGGGCTTGCCTGATTTCTGATGGGGATCTTGGCCCGAATCCGGCATGTCGTCTGTTGTCTCCGCGCGCGGCTGTCCCTGTGGTTTTGCGGTGGTTGATGTGTTTGCTGGTATTTCTTGTTCTTACCTAGACCGGTGTTGTTGTCCAGCTTCGGCCTCTAGTCCTGTTTTCCGGGTGGCAGTTGTTGCAGCTCTGTTATGTGTGGTTTGTTTGGGTATTCAAGGTGGCCTGTATCGCAGGCTGCATACCTTGGACCACGTTGAGCGTTGTCGCTCACAGACGGCGCATTAGCTGTGCACAGCTCTTGCTGGTTGTGTTTTTATCCGCAATCGCCACATGCTTCCTCTTGTGTGTTCGTGCACGCGTCCACCAAGGGTCCCATTTTTCGCACATGCTGCATACGAGTGTGGATCTTCTTAAGAGTAGCATCAGGCATATTCACCCCAGTAGCAGTTATGGTTGGGCACAGTTTTGTCCTGAATTGTGACCCCTGCTGATGAGCAGTTTCCAAACCTCCTTTTTCTTGTGGCGTTACAAACGTTAGCTTGTATTTGGTTTCAAGCTACACCTGTGTGGGGCCTTGTGGAATTTGGTGAGTTACTTCCTTGATTTAGTTGTCTAAAGCCGCCAGACAGGCGGAATATTACTTTACACAAGTGCCCACTGATGTGGATAGCGCGACGTCGTTTTTAGCTTTGCGGCTGCTTGGCCATGGGGAGTGCTTACAGCGTCGATGTTTTGAGTTGGCCTAAAGAAGAAATTCCAGGCCCTTTCATAATTTGTTTAATTGCTTGAACACCTTCACTAACCATCCTGAGTTGTTCGCCTGTCCCGAAGGCGTTTAGTCGTTGTCCGTTCCGAGATCTTGTGGTGTCTTTGTGTTCATTTCGGAGGTAGCGCTGTGTTCCGACGAGGTGTACTGTTTTACTAAAAAGGGTGTTCGCCGAAAACTTCGCTGCCATAGTTACATTGCGGATAAAACGACCCAAATGGACAATCTCACCACTAAACGCGTTTCTGTATGTTGGTGCTGCCTCTACTTCCATGTACAGTGAAGCATCTACGTCAGCTGCAACTATGCGATGTGTACGTATGCAACTGTAAAAGGCCTCAGAAGATCAGAGAGATCCCAATAATATGCCATCATGAGCAGACAGGAATGTGCTTGCGGCGGATCCAACCACTACCTGCCGAGGCCTTTCCAAATCTTAAGACGAGAAGATTGCCCACAGGCATTCACTTCTCGGGACGAGGGCATTGCTTCAAGAAAAGAAGGCATTGTCAACACTGCCCCACCATTAAATATAAAGGTTCGTTTTTTGTACAGGATAAAGTTGAGTCCATTGTTTTCGCAGTCCCTCTTGCCAGCACCCTGAAGTGCCCGTTCACTCCTGGTGTTGTCTCTACCCTTTCGTAACGTAAATAGCGTATGTCTATTTAGCATTATTCCCTTTTATTTCAGGGCATATCACCTTTCTCGTTAGCTGGATCGGTTAATTTACGGGCTATAAATTTTACTTCTACTGAGATATTTTGAGGTGTTTTGAACGTCAAAGGTTATATGGCGCGGTTATCCCGTAAGTGTATTTTCATTGCCTTTCAGTTTTAAATGTTTACAAAAAAGTTTTCTCACCTATCCAGTACTCCTTCTCCACGTCACCAAAGCCAGAAGCGTACTCGGTCCAGTTCCTATAGAAGTAGTATATACTGTTTCCGAATTGTCCCCGCCTTTGGATCACCTGCGTGAAATGATATATATATATATATATATATATTTATATAAATATATATCAAAACTACGAAATACTTCTGTTTTTAGTTTCTATTAAATCAGAGATAGTTTTACCCAATATAACTTGGTATGTGTCTACTAGCGCAGCGTGAAAACATCCACTGCTGTGTGAGCACTCGAAATATATTAAGCCATAAAACCGCTCATGGTTAGGTCATTCGCGTTTGTTTATGAGGTAGAGGTGAACTCCTGTCCCCCTCCCCCCCCCCCCGATAATTTCCTCCAGAGGTTATCCGTTGTAGCACCAAGAGGTCTTCGGGCCTTCCACCCTCCCTATCCAGATTTCCACTCTCTAAGTGTGTCGTTGTACACACAACGTACATTGGAATATATCGTTCTTACACTTCGGTTTGCCGCCCCTTCACTTACCCTGAACACACAGGTTGCATTGATTTTTTTTTATTTCAACGTTTCATGCGGACGACTCTTCAGCAGCGAGTCATAGCGCGAATTCCCGCGCACATGGAGAGTTCCCGGCCCCACACCGAAATGTAGAATGCAGACGAGCAATATGTTGCTTCTGGTGCATTCATACGAGCGAAGGGAACGCTATCGAAAGCCCAGCAGTCTGCTCTAAGTCTTCTGATTTTCGCAGTACGCCGCATTCTCTATGGGACTGTTCGTTTTCGCAATCATCACTTTCAACACATCCTAAATTTCTTTCACCCCCTGCGTTTCCTCCCAGAGACTGGCTCGCCCCACCGGCGGGAGCAGTCCCTGCACCCTGATGGCGAGTTTTGGTGGCTGTCGTTTGACAGGTCATCCTGTCTGTATAGCTATTTTTTCCCAGAACCCCCCCTGACTTTAGCAGTTTTTTTTGTCAGTAAACGTTCTCAACAGTAACAACAACAACGGGTGATCGGGGTTGCAGGTCGGCCGCTGTATGCAAATAAAGCAGCAGTAGGTGTGGTGAAGCGGCGGTTGAGAATAAAAGCCGACGCGATTATGTTGGTGATTACTTTAATACGATCAGTTTTTTTATATTTTCCCACTTTCGACAAAACACTTTGCAGATATAGTTGAACGGATTCCACCCATAGCTTAGTCACCCGCGCATGCTTTCAGACCGCTGACACTGAGTTGAAGCCATTTTGTAACATAATAGCCAGGGGCTTCAAGAGAATTCTCATCTGGGCCGTTGAATTAACATTTCCCCCAAATGGTGTTCTTATAGGGCAGGACATCCAGCCGCCCAACTGTTTCTTCTGGTGATTCCGTGTGTTTTCTCCGGTTGTACAGCCCATCGTTTAGATAAATTAGACCAGCTCTGGCAATGTTTCACGTTTCACTGCTTGAAGCGAGCCATATCGTGGTGGGAAAAATGCATGCGGCGGTGGTACCGTTTTCACGCTTTCGGCAGTTTCTCCGTTGAAAGGACACCGAATCGAATACGGCAAAATATTGTTCGGGGAAGTATTCCGCGTTTTAACCAATGTAACCAGCTTGGCCTGAAACCTTTCGTCTAAAACGGTAGATTTGTTGCACTGGTCGCAGAAACCTAAATAGAAAAACAGACCCCCTCTAATCTCTCTAATCGCAGAAAAAATTCATATTATTACCTACGCTTTTACACTTCAGTGTGATATGGTAATTATTTAACACAATGTTCACAAGTCACTAAAGGCCGCTGCATCTGCCGGTTGCACCTATACATTCATGGTGTTGTAATCAGCCGGCATAGGCTCACTGCGTTTACGGTGGTGGCGCCGAACGATCAAACTCTCACCGTCCAGTCTCCCCCATCTGTCTCCATGTCGCAGAGCACGCGTTGTCCCGATATTCTTTCCGCGCTGGGGTATATGGTGTACACACCAGTCGAAGTTTGACCAGCATGGCGCAAATGGCCACAGTGTTGTGGTCGTACACAATCTAAAAAAACAAAGAAAACAAACAACCCAGGCGTACGCTTGAAAAAAATTCAACAGCTCCTTGACGACAGCTACGTCCAATGCGACACTGATGAAGTCGTTGCAAAGTGTTTAGTCATCCTATTTTGCTTGCAATGAGATGGAGTGCTTATTTTCTAATCGGACAACAATGTTGCTCACTGGCATGTCGACCCCGAAGACTCGGAAGATCTTTCGATCCCGCTACTGCGGTGAGTGAAATCACGGCAATTGCTAGGGCAGCGGCAGAAAACAGCATGGGCATGGAATGATCCTTGGTGGACCTTTCATCTTGGTTTGCAGATGCTTTATTTCTGAAATGAAAAGATTCGAGAACAAGATCGGTATCGTTCAGTTGTCGCGTCGACGAGACAGGATCATGTATCAAATAGGGCAGCTCGTAATAGAAAAGCTCTGCAAGACAGTGAAACTTCTCTAAATCAAAATTACTAACAAGTTGAATTCCCAATACTTTACCAGCACCAAAACAAACTACCTGAAGAACAGCAACAGAATGTACGCCCGTGGCATCCTTTTGGGAAAAATTTGTGACATATCCCAAACACAATGTTATCACAGTTTGCAAGCATTGTTTTCTCTACACGCGTACGGTTCAGCTTACGTGTGCTTAGACGTCCTATGCGCGAGGTACTAAGCATTTGACCCCCGGCTACGGCGACCATTCGGCCCCTCTACAGCACCGACAGTGTACCAAATGGCCTATGGCTTAAAGAATAGAAAACGAGTCAGTAGAGATTAGAGCAGACTGCACTAATTTGGGTTTGGGTAAGATTCGAAAAGAGCATCATCAGATTGCTGGAGAACAACGCTACTCAAAATCATCACAACTCAGTGAATCTTGTTACGAAGGGTGAAAATCGAGAATTCGTCCTGGTCTTTGAATTAAAAACGTGCGTTGGACACATTCGCTCAGGGTATATGATTAGGTTGAACCCTGTAGCTACAGAAGTAGCAATTACTTCGGTAGGAATGTACCTTCCCCCTAGTTATCCTTTTTTGGCTCGGCGACGTGAGCGCGGCTATGTGCCAAGCGATATTAAAAAATGATAGAAAAAGACGCAAAATGAAAAGTATATTTATATTGGGAGGTTGCGTTCTCAAATGCTCACTGCATTTCCGAAAACGGTAGGTCATAAGGAGTGTTTAACTCCTCGCAATATTTAAACCAATAACTCGGATCGGCGTGTGTGTGTGTGTGTGTGTGTGTGTGTGTGTGTGTGTGTGTGTGTGTGTGTGTGTGTGTGTGTGTGTGTGTGTGTGTGTGTGCGTGCGTGCGTGTGCGTGTGTGTGTGGGTGCGTGCGTGCGTGCGTGTGTGTGTGGTGCGTGGTGTGTGGTGTGTGGTGTGTGTGTGTGTGTGTGTGTGTGTGTGTGTGTGTGTGTGTGTGTGTGTGTGTGTGTGTGTGTGTGTGTGTGTTGTGGTGTTTTTAAAGGTGAAGGGTAAGACAGCACAAACGGTTGCTGTTGAAGCCCAGGTGAAGCTCCCGCGGATAGGCTCCCTGTCTGTTTACCAGGCAGGGAGCTCGGGACCTCTTCAGCTATCAGGGTAAGGCTCACAAGGAAATTACCCCTGTCCCCTGCTTTTTCCAATGCCGCATTGATAATTCAAAACCCGCCCCAAAACGTGATCGGTCCCTGAAAAAGGGCCGCACTGAAGTCTCCTTTCCTCCCTTGCCTGAATTTGCATTTCCAAAACCCGACAATGCCGCCCGCTTTCTAATAATAGAATCTTTTGACCAGCCAAAGGCCGTCACATCACAGCCTGTTTTTCTCATCTCAAAGTTCCTAGAGGGCATTGTCGGAAAGTGCTAAAAAACCAAGAAACTCAAAACAAGAGAAATCGTGATCGAAGTTAACAAAAGGCAGCAATCCACTAACCTCATCTCACAAACCCGCGTGGTAGATAAACAGATAAAGAGCACGCCCAACACCATCCTGAACGGCTCCCAGGGTGTGACCTCCGATCCTGACCTAATGAACGAAACAGAAACAGATCTGCTCGAGAGCCTTCGAGACCAAGGCATGACGACAGTGTGAAGAAAAACTATGCGTCGAAATGACATTGAAATACGTACCAAACACTTGATATTCACATTTAACAGCTCAAAGCTTGCTGAGTAAGTGAAGGCAGATTTTATCAGATGCCCAGTCCGACCTTAGATACCGAACCCGCGCCTCTGCTTAAAGTGCCAGCGGTTCAGGCACGATACAACATCTTGCCGCGGCAAAGTGGCCTGTAGCAAATGCGCCGCACAGGGCCATCCGACAGACAAATCTGATTCCCCCGTCCTCACTTTTGTCCATTGTGGGGGACCGCACGCTTTTTACTCCCGGAAGTGAAAAAAATTCCAGCAGGAAAAGAAAATAATTACTAAGGTCACAGAGAACATCAGCTTCCTAGAGGCGCGAAAAGGTTTCGCCTCTTTCCCCCAGAGGAGGTACGCCGACGTAGCTCCCCGGGTGGCGGAGCGGCGTATGGTTTCGGAGGGGACCGAGTACTGTGAGTCAGACCTGGTGCCGGCCATAGAGTTTCATACTAATATATACTAGAAGGAAATCTGGCGCCACTGTCTAGAGGAGCCGCGCTTCAGCGAGCGTGCCGTCATGTACCGGGCAGGCACGTTCCACTTGTCCTTGGCATGGCTCACAAACTGGCTGCAAAATTGCAACAATATTACTGCAGAAAGTTAGTCCAATTTGTTCTGTTATTATAAAATTAAAGCTCCAGAAAGATTTATTTGTCAGGGATTATTTAAAAGCTTCATGGAAGATGAACAAAAAAAATGTTACCCCTTTCGGCTTCAAGACGAAAAAGAAGCCATGCGGCTAACCAAGCCAAGGAGGCGAGGAACGTCACTAGCTGCAATGGCGCCGCCCACGCCGGCCCGTGAATGCAGCGCCAGGTTTCCCTCTAGTATATATTAGTATGAAACTCTATTGTCTCGGCTACCTCTGTTGGCCCGTCCCGCCCCTACACCACTCGCTAGGCCAGCAGCGGCTGTGGTGGCAACCATGTCTGTTGGGGATGCCGCTGCATCCACTGTTTCATCTGTACCGGCCCAGAGCACACGCGAGCTCGCACGGAGGAGATGGAGACGGAGGCACCCGTGGCAGTTCCTACCCCCGCCGCACCACCTGTGCGACCCGGGGCGTTCTTGATAAACGCCCTCGGCGGTCGCTTCTCAAACAAAGGGCACAGGAAGGGTGGCACGAGGTGCCATCTGCCGGGCACCTCATGACTTCGATAGACAACCTGGATGTCGCGCCGTTCTACCTCGGAATACAACGAAAGGAATGGGCAGCGGCATCTATGTGAGTAGAGAAAGTAAAAAACCTTTTCCAAGAGTTCAAGCCCGGAAACACGATACATAAACACGCACCTATTCTACTTGCTCTCACGTAAATAATCGGAAAAGAAAATATTATGCAATGGAACTGCAGAGGCTTTCTTAAAAATCTCGATGATGTCTATGAGTTATTGAACTCCAATAAGCCAAGTGTGACGTTTCTCCAAGGAACCCGTTAACATTTGAAACACACAAAAATCTTGAATGGTTATAGTGTACTTAGGAAATACTGGGTTGGTGGTAGCAAATCTTCAAGTTGTGTGGTCTCATTTCCCGAAAATCCTTGGTGTGTCACACAATCCAATTACGCACAATCTTTGAGGCTATTTCTATTCGTACAAGAATATTTAATGGATTATAAAGGTGGCCTCTGTTTACATTTCTCTTGAATTTCAGCTACCCATTTCCGGCTTAGAGGCGCTGGTCGATCAGCCTCCGGTACCCTTCATCTTTATAGGCGACTTGAAAGGACATAATCCTCTTTTTGAGGCTCTTCGTGCATGGATGTCCGAGGTCGCCTAATAGAAAACTTCTTAACATATTCGGGGCCATGGCGTTTTAATAATCAACAGCCTACAAACCACATAACAGCAGACAACACTTACTCACACCTTGATTTGGCAATTGGTTTCGTATTTCTCTTTCCATGTCTTGAGTAGGAGGTGGGCACGGACCCATAACGTAGTGACCACTTTTCCACTTCACCAACATATATAGGTAAAGGCCCAATAAGTTCATCTTCTCATGAAGGATTGAATGAAGCACGAGCAAACTGGAGCACATGTAGAGACATCCAAACTACACTACAACACTACACATCCATAAGACATCCACGCGTTGAAGAAGCTACCCAAGTGCCCACGGCGCACATCCTCGACGCTGACGAAAAGTCCAGTCCCCAGGCCTCTGATGCCCCACGTAACCATAGGAGGCCACGGTGGAATGAGGCAAGTAGGCGGATGCGAGAGGCCCAGAACAAGCCGTGGGGTAATCTCCGTCGTTACCCCACGTCAGATAACCTCCTTTTGTTCAAAAGGGAAAAAGCGATGGGAAAATGTGTGCGCCGTGAGGCAAAACAAGATAGTTGCACTGATTCCTAGCATCAATAAACTCATGCACACACACAAGTAGGGTATGCACAGGCATACATAAACTCAAGGGAAAAAACAAACAAACAGCCTGCCTCTGGTCAGCACAACAGATGACACACTCGAAGACCAGGCTGGACACACTTGCACAACACTTCCAACAGGTGTCCACCTCAGCAGAGTACACAAACTCTTTCATTAAACACAAGCTCTCGGCCGAAAGAAGATTGATTGATGATTGATTGATGATTGATTGATTGATTGATTGATTGATTATTGATTTATTGATGTAGGGTTTAACGCGCCGACGCAACGCAGGCGGTGAGGCGCGCCGTAGTGAAGGGCTCCAGATTAATTTACCACTGAAGGGATCTTTAACGATTTCGAAATCTCGTACACACGGCGTTTTTGCTTTCGCCTCCATCAGAAAGGGCCGCCGCAGCCGGGAATCGAACCCGCGAGACCTCGTCTCAGCAGCGCAACGCCTTAGCCCTGAGCCACCGCGGCGGGTAACCAAGCTCTCGCCGAAAAGAAGCTTTACGTAAACCACAGCTCGTAACCACTTCCTATAATGAGTTTTCGCTAATGAGCTGAGGGGCTCTGAGCACGTGTAAACCCTCAACACAGGCTCAGACTACATCACATATACAATAATATAACACCTCCAGCATCACTTGAAACATTTTACATCTATACAATAAAATATGGCTTTCGGGGTACATTCAATGGCTTTGGAGGGGCGCCATGGCAGTGCACTTTCTTGAAGGGGAAAGGACCCGTCGTCTTCCTCAAGTTACCGTCCTCTAGCCCTGACGAGCTGCCTCGGCAAGCTCTTCGAGATGATGATAAACCACATGCTCGTGTACTTTGCGTATAATGGTCTTCTCGAGAGCTGCAGGCAGCTCAGGGCGGGGCGATCCTGAACGACAAACTCCTGGGATTTGAATTGTATATCAAGGATGTGTTCGTGCATACACATTTTGTCTTACGTTGTTTTTCGGCTTAAAAGGCCTATGGCACCGCTTGGCGTTGCGGCACTCTTAGGGGAATAAAGTAATTCGCTGTCTCGGGTAACATGTTAAACATCCTTGTTAGTTAGTTGTCCGAGAGAACATTTCGCGTAATAGTCGGTAGTGCACTCTCAAGGGTTCACGTGCAAGAAACGCGTGCTGAGCGGCACTCTCTTATAGTCAACATGAACTCTCTTGGAGAAGGCATTGCCACCTACAATTTTTATTCCATGAATGCAGAAGACGTGCAACTATCATTCAACGTGTCCATCTGTTAACGTCAAGTCCAACTTGTACTGAAGAAACTTGTAATCGACCAGATTTAGGGGAAATCCCCAAGGTGGAGTAAGTTTCTCTGAAGGAAATTTTGACATCCACCTTAATGCAGCCATACGGCTACAAAGAAAGCTATACAGCTTTCTGAAACTTCGCAGTTGAAGAAAAATTGGTCCTCGTACAGGATTGGAACCCGGCGACCACTGCTTAACCAGAGCAGTCGCTCTACCAACTGAGATAACAAGGAGGCTTTTAGTTTGTAGCGCCAGAGCGAATTGATCCGCAACTTGAAGTGAAGGACAGGTGTAATCGACCAGATTTAGTGGAAATCCCCAAGGTGGAGTAAGTTTCTGTGAAGGAATGTTTGACATCCACCTAAATGCAGTCATACGGCTACAAAGGAAAGATATACAGCTCTCTCAAACTTTCCTTCATAGAAACTTACTCCACTTGGGGATTTCCCCCAAATGTGGTCGATTACACCTGCCTTCCCTTCGAGTTGTGATAAATTCGCTCTCGCACTACAAACTACTAGCCTCCTTGTTATAACAGTTGGTAGAACGACTGCTCCGGTTAAGCGGTGGTCCCGGGTTTGAATCCTGGACCAGGACGAAGTTGTGTAGCCGTATGGCTGCATTTAGGTGGATGTCAAACTTTCCTTCCCAGAAACTTACTCCACCTTGGGGATTTCCCTAAATCTGGTCGATTACACCTGTCCTTCACTTCGAGTTGTTTATCAATTCATTCTCGCGCTACAAACTACTAGCCTCTTGTTATAACAGTTGGTAGAGCGACTGCTCCGGTTAAGCGGTGGTCCCGGGTTCCAATCCTGGCCAGGACGAATTTTTCTTCAACTGCGAAGTTTCTGAGAAAGCTGTACAGCTTTCCTTTGTAGCCGTTTGGCTGCATTTAGATGGATATCAAACTTTTCTTCACAGAGAAGAAACCTTCCGGATGTTCGGACAAGAATATTTTTATTACTTAATCCTGCAAAATCTCTTGTGTTGTGTTCTCGAGGAAGCGTGGGGTCCATCAAGATCCAAAGATTACTAATAATAGCATGTAGCTTGCTGTGAACAAGGCGCACAGTTTTTAGGTGTTGTGTTTGAGCACAAACTCAGATTCATTCATCAAACAAAGCAATTCGAGCATAAATGCATCAAAACAATAAATACCCTTAAGGTCCGCTCAAAGCAATCATATGCTGCTGAAAACCGACTCCTGATGCGCCTGTATACTGCTTTTGTAGGGTCTCGTTTGGATATGGCAGTGTGGTGCATGGACAGCGACTAATATTGCTTCATGCAGTGCTACACTGGGGGCTTCGCCTTGCTTCGGGTGGCTTTCGCACTATACCTGTACAGAGCCGCTATGTGGAATGCAACAAATGGTCGTTAGATCACCACGACACACACGGACCAGTTATACGCGTTTAAAGTTTCATCACTGACCCGCCATTCTTTTGGACCTGCCATCTGTTATACAACCATGGCCCAACTTTTAAACCGTCCATCTAATGTCCTTTCTCAACTGAGAGATGAGACGTCTAATCTTGGTGTCACATTTTCAGACACCTCCAAATCATCTCTTTCTGATCTTTTAAAGTCATGGCTTCGGCCCCCCGGTTTCGCTTCTCAAACAAAGGGCACAGGAAGGGTGGCACGAGGTGCCATCTGCCGGGCACCTCATGACTTCGATAGACAACCTGGATGTCGCGCCGTTCTACCTCGGAATACAACGAAAGGAATGGGCAGCGGCATCTATGTGAGTAGAGAAAGTAAAAAACCTTTTCCAAGAGTTCAAGCCCGGAAACACGATACATAAACACGCACCTATTCTACTTGCTCTCACCTGAATATTCGGAAAAGAAAGTATTATGCAATGGAACTGCACAGGCTTTCTTAAAAATCTTGATGATGTCTATGAGTTATTGAACTCCAATAAGCCAAGTGGGACGTTTCTCCAAGAAACACGTTAACATTTGAAACACACAAAAATCTTGAATGGTTATAGTGTACTTAGGAAATACTGGGTTGGTGGTAGCAAATCTTCAAGTTGTGTGGTCTCATTTCCCGAAAATCCTTGGTGTGTCACACAATCCAATTACGCACAATCTTTGAGGCTATTTCTATTCGTACAAGAATATTTAATGGGTTATAAAGGGGGCCTCTGTTTACATTTCTCTTGAATTTCAGCTACCCATTTTCGACTTAGAGGCACTGGTCGATCAGCCTCCGGTACCCTTCATCTTTATAGGCGACTTGAAAGGACATAATCCTCTTTTTGAGGCTCTTCGTGCATGGATGTCCGAGGTCGCCTAATAGAAAAGTTCTTAACATCTTCGGGGCCATGCCTTTTTAATAAGCAGCAGCCTACATACCATATAACAGCAGACAACACTTATTCACACCTTGATTTGGCAATTGGTTTCGCATTTCTCTTTCCATGTCTTGAGTAGGAGGTGGGCACGGACCCATAACGTAGTGACCACTTTCCACTTCACCAACATATATAGGTAAAGGCCCAATAAGTTCATCTTCTCATGAAAGATTGAATGAAGCACGAGCAAACTGGAACACATGTAGAGACATCCAAACTACACTACAACACTACACATCCATAAGACATCCACGCGTTGAAGAAGCTACCCAAGTGCCCACGGCGCACATCCTCGACGCTGACGAAAAGTCCAGTCCCCACGCCTCTGATGCCCCGCGTGACCATAGGAGGACGTGGTGGAATGAGGCAAGTAGGCGGATGCAAGAGGCCCAGAACAAGGCGTGGGGTAATCTCCGTCGGTTTCCCCACGTCACATAACCTCCTTTTGTTCAAAAGGGAAAAAGCGATGGGAAA
This sequence comes from Haemaphysalis longicornis, assembly GCA_013339765.2. Taxonomy (NCBI): domain Eukaryota; kingdom Metazoa; phylum Arthropoda; class Arachnida; order Ixodida; family Ixodidae; genus Haemaphysalis; species Haemaphysalis longicornis. Next base: position 88,195,728 of record CM023455.1, on the reverse strand, counting down.
ATGTGTGCGCCGTGAGGCAAAACAAGATAGTTGCACTGATTCCTAGCATCAATAAACTCATGCACACACACAAGTAGGGTATGCACAGGCATACATAAACTCAAGGGAAAAAACAAACAAACAGCCTGCCTCTGGTCAGCACAACAGATGACACACTCGAAGACCAGGCTGACACACTTGCACAACACTTCCAACAGATGTCCACCTCAGCAGACTACACAAACTCTTTCATTAAACACAAGCTCTCGATTGATTGATTGATTGATTGATTGATTGATTGATTGATTGATTGATTGATTATTGATTTATTGATGTAGGGTTTAACGCGCCGACGCAACGCAGGCGGTGAGGCGCGCCGTAGTGAAGGGCTCCAGATTAATTTGACCACCTGGGGATCTTTAACGTCGCCGAAATCTCGTACACACGGGCGTTTTTGCTTTCGCCTCCATCAGAAAGGGCCGCCGCAGCCGGGAATCGAACCCGCGACCTCGTGCTCAGCAGCGCAACGCCTTAGCCACTGAGCCACCGCGGCGGGTAACACAAGCTCTCGGCCGAAAAGAAGCCTTTACGTAACGACCACAGATCAACCACTTCCTATAACCCCGAGTTTTCGCTTAATGAGCTGAGGGATGCTCTGAGCACGTGTAAACCCTCAACTACAGGCTCAGACTACATCACATATACAATAATACAACACCTCCACGCAGTCACACTTGAAACATTTCTACATCTATACAATAAAATATGGCTTTCGGGGTACATTCAATGCTTTTGGAGGGGCGCCATGGCAGTGACTTTCTTGAAGGAGGGAAAGGACCCGTCGTCTTCCTCAAGTTACCGTCCTCTAGCCCTGACGAGCTGCCTCGGCAAGCTCTTCGAGATGATGATAAACCACATGCTCGTGTACTTTGCGTATAATGGTCTTCTCGAGAGCTGCCAGGCAGGCTTCAGGGCGGGGCGATCCATGAACGACAAACTCCTGGGATTTGAATTGTATATCAAGGATGTGTTCGTGCATACACATTTTTGTCTTACGTTGTTTTTCGGCTTAAAAGGGCCTATGGCACCGCTTGGCGTTGCGGCACTCTTAGGGGAATAAAGTAATTCGCTGTCTCGGGTAACATGTTAAACATCCTTGTTAGTTAGTTGTCCGAGAGAACATTTCGCGTAATAGTCGGTAGTGCACTCTCAAGGGTTCACGTGCAAGAAACGCGTGCTGAGCGGCACTCTCTTTATAGTCAACATGAACTCTCTTGAGAAGGCATTGCCACCTACAATTTTTTATTCCATGAATGCAGAAGACGTGCAACTATCATTCAACGTGTCCATCTGTTAACGTCAAGTCCAACTTGTACTGAAGAAACTTGTAATCCACCAGATTTAGGGGAAATCCCCAAGGTGGAGTAAGTTTCGGTGAAGGAAATTTTGACATGCACCTTAATGCATCCATACGGCTACAAAGAAAAGACATACAGCTTTCTGAAACTTCGCAGTTGAAGAAAAATTGGTCCTCGTACAGGATTGGAACCCGGCGCCACTGCTTAACCAGAGCAGTCGCTCTACCAACTGAGATAACAAGGAGGCTAGTAGTTTGTAGCGCCAGAGCGAATTGATCCACAACTTGAAGTGAAGGACAGGTGTAATCGCCCAGATTTAGTGGAAATCCCCAAGGTGGAGTACGTTTCTGCGAAGGAATGTTTGACATCCACCTAAATGCAGTCATACGGCTACAAAGGAAAGATATACAGCTCTCTCAAACTTTCCTTCATAGAAACTTACTCCACCTTGGGGATTTCCCCCAAATGTGGTCGATTACACCTGCCCTTCCCTTCGAGTCGTTGATCAATTCGCTCTCGCACTACAAACTACTAGCCTCCTTGTTATAACAGTTGGTAGAACGACTGCTCCGGTTAAGCGGTGGTCCCGGGTTTGAATCCTCGACCAGGACGAAGTTCTGTAGCCGTATGGCTGCATTTAGGTGGATGTCAAACTTTCCTTTCCAGAAACTTACTCCACCTTGAGGATTTCCCCTAAATCTGGTCGATTACACCTGTCCTTCACTTCGAGATGTTTATCAATTCATTCTCGCGCTACAAACTACTAGCCTCCTTGTTATAACAGTTGGTAGAGCGACTGCTCCGGCTAAGCGGTGGTCCCGGGTTCCAATCCTGGGCCAGGACGAATTTTTCTTCAACTGCGAAGTTTCTGAGAAAGCTGTACAGCTTTCCTTTGTAGCCGTTTGGCTGCATTTAGGTGGATGTCAAACTTTTCTTCACAGAGAAGAAACCTTCCGGATGTTCGGACAAGAATGGTTTTATTACTTAATCCTGCGAAATCTCTTGTGTTGTGTTCTCGAGGAAGCGTGGGGTCCATCAAGATCCAAAGATTACTATTAATGGCATGTATCTTCCTGTGAACAAGGCGCACAGTTTTTAGGTGTTGTGTTTGAGCACAAACTCAGATTCATTCATCAAACAAAGCAATTCGAGCTTAAATGAATCAAAACAATAAATACCCTTAAGGTCCGCTCAAAGCAATCATATGCTGCTGAAAACGGACTCCTGCTGCGCCTGTATACTGCTTTTGTAGGGTCTCGTTTGGGATATGGCAGTGTGGTGTATGGACCAGCGACTAATATTGCTTCATGTAGTGCTACACTGGGGGCTTCGCCTTGCTTCGGGTGGCTTTCGCACTAGACCTGTACAGAGCCGCTATGTAGAATGCAACAAATGGTCGTTAGATCACCACGGACACACACGGACCAGTTATACGCGTTTAAAGTTTCATCACTGACCCGCCATACTTTTAGACCTGCCATCTGTTATACAACCATGGCCCAACTTTTAAACCGTCCATCTAATGTCCCTCCTTTCTCACTCTTACTGAGAGATGAGACGTCTAATCTTGGTGTCACCTTTTCAGACACCTCCAAATCATCTCTTTCCGATCTTTTAACGTCATGCTAGCTTCGCGCTTGTTCGTGTGACTTGTCGTTTTTAGCTCTGGATAGAAAATGAGTACCAACAACGGCAATTCTGCAGCGTTTCTTGTTAATGCGAGAGAAGTACACGTATGTAGAATTTTTAGCGACGCATCAAAAACTGCCCTTACCGTGTCATGTGCTGCGCACGGATCTGGTTTTAGGATCTCTAACCCCCTGAACTCGAAAAGCAGCATTTTCACGGAAAAAACCTATGGAGGTTTCTTGTTTTATATCACGTAGTCCGACATTAAATACCCAAATCTATTGTTTTCACGGATTCGCTGATTGGTTTACATGCATTATCATCCAATAGGTGTTGTAAAACCCAGGTTCCAAATGTAGTATATAAGGCCATTCTATCAGCGTTTGCGGTAAATCGCGAGGTGATCGTGTGTCGGGTTCCAGGCGACAGTGGGATCGATGGGAATGAGACCGCGGATCGGATGGCCGCTGCGGCTGCACTTACACATACATTAGATATAGCAGCAGTACCCTACACAGAACTCAAGCCTTTCATAAGAGAACACCTTCACAAAACATGGCAAGCACACGGGATTTAACAGGCCGACAACAAACTACACATAATAAAGCCGATATTGGGACCCTACCCAACTGATTCACAGAAAAGACACACTGCAGTTGCCTTACCAAGGATAGGGATAGGCCATAGACATGCAGCACACTACCGTAACCTGCTCACTGGGTCACAAGACCCATGTGCAGCGGGTCTGGAGACGGCCTATCCGTGATCCAAGTCCCCATACAATGCAAGGCACTGGAACCAACATGGTTCAACGACTTCTCACACCTATAGAGACAACACATTCCGCTACACCCATCGTACTTTTTTCACGGACAACTCCGTAATTACCCACGAGTTTCTTAGCGATCTGTAGTTTTTACACCTCATTACTTTCCATGCACCTTGAAACTTTGGCTTTTTACACCAGTCTTCATAATATTTTCTGTCATTTCACGTATATTTTTACTTCTATGTTCATATTTACTATCAATACGTCCTCATAAACAACTTTTCCTTGGCGCTGTTTGCCCTTTGTAGGCCTTGCGCCATCAAAACCCGATCATCGTCATCAATAGCAAGGTTTTGTTTGCCAGCCATGCTTCTACTCACTGACTGCAGAATTTAGGGTGCAGAAATAGGCTTAGCAACGGAAGGTTGGGTGCAGCATAGCAAGGGAGAACAGTAGCAATACTGTTACCTTACCTCCAAATGGAAGATGAGCTTGGTCGCGGGTAAAGAAAGTTTGGCTTCTGGTGTAACCTGCTCAAGTAAGAAATTTTGTTTCCACGTCAATCAGCACATTGATATCCACTTCTAGTGTGAGCATTGCCTGTTAAAAGCATTTATAGCTGACGAGAAGAGAAGTCAGCCGTTCGTTGTCGTTCTTCACGGCAGAACTTAGCATCATATCGGCCTCCACTTAGAAATGCCTATCTGCAGCGTAATATTCCTGGAAAGGCAAAGGCAAGGCTTGCACTGTATATCTGCCCACTCTGCATATCTGTCTGTGAAGTGCACAAAGCGCCAGTAACCGTGGCGTGACTGGGTCAGATGGTACCCGTGGCAATTATATTCTTCTCCCTCATTGTCATACTCGGATTCATTATTGCTGTTATAATTGTTGCTGTTCTATCGCGAGTCTCAGCCACTTTGCTGGTGTGGGTACATCAGTCAACCATTTATTGATTGTTAACTACTGTTTTCGCACACTACTGTTCACTATTGTTCCCTTCTGTTTTTCTACTGTTCATAGCTGCTTTCGCACACCGATCCCTTGAACGCATACCAAGCATTCAGAAAATTACAAAAAGTGAAAGAATTGGCCTTGCCGGCCACCTATATTTTCCTTGTTGACACAAAATAGGCGAAGCTTATTGATAACGTACGACCGCACAAACGAGAACACAGTGTCGGCTTGTGACCAGCTTTTACCGTTTTTCACATCGTTACCATAGAATGTGTTGCGCACTTCACATTTGCATACACTGCCCACAGTTCTTGTCGGGTTTTATGGTGTCTTAAACACTCGCTCTGACAATACCTGCTGTCTTTGAATGTGAACATCTTCGACAGAACTCTGTCTGGTTGGGTTAAACTTGAGAGGCAAATACACCAACCAAGGGCGTTTATTCAAAGCGGTCCCAACGTTTCTGAGCCAACTCGGCTCCTTCATCAGGGGTGACTATGTACGACAAGAGCAGCGGTTATATAGGTGTCTTCTTCTTTTTCTTTTTTCTTACTGGATTCTTGCCCTTGCGCGTCGGAGGCCGTGGGCATAGATGGTGGGAAGGGCTCCGAGGGATCTGTTCAGGCCTTGCCGGTTCCCTTGTATGTGCCAGGACTCAAGCAGTAATCTTTGTGAGTAATTGGTTTCGGTGTCAATCACCTGCGCGCCGTCAAAGTTAATCCTGTGGTCAGCTTTTTCGTAGTGCTCCGACAATGCACTACGCTGAGTGTCGGACTTGCGAACGTCGTTTTTGTGTTGGCGGAGGCGTTCAGGGAAGGCGTTCTTTATGATTGACGTGCTTTAGTTACACTTACGGGTATTTATGCATATATAGGGAAACATAAATTTGAAAATATTACATCAGTTCCCATCGAGAAGCGGATGAGGTATACCATGTTGACGATTAAGGTTATGGTAAACATATGACGGGGCACATAATTGAAACGCAATGGCTTTACGGCACTTTTACACATCCTTATAGTGGATGTTACAAAAAATTTAGAAAAGCTTCCACTAACGCACAAGACTTGAATGGCGAAGTTTTTGTAGGTGAACATTGCCGTACACATGGTTAAGTTTCCGTATCATTGTTCATTTGCATAGTTTCGGCGCTGTTAATCGTCATCGTATAAATCGAAGAGGTTGTCGTCTGCTTCGCGGCGAGTGGTGGATGCAATATCATCCTCAGCATTGTAGTCTTCCACCAGCTCTTGGTCATCGATTTAAGGCAGAGGTGGCGGCATCTTCAAGTCGCCTCTAGAAGGGGCGGCAAACTCGTAGCCATGACTCCAAGTAGTTGTAATGTCTTCTAGAGAATGCAGAGGCCCGCGGTGTCCTCTCCGAAGCAGCGTGTCTTTTCATCTTTACCATTATCGCGGGGGTGGTTTTTGCATGCGCCGGTAGCACTTGACGATAGCGCTGGAGTTTTTTTTTCTATATCTACTGAGTGAGCCGGCTGCTTGTATATTGCCGCGAAGCACGCGCTCACAAGTGCTCGGCGTTTTCTTGGCATCTTTTCCAGCAACAGCAAACTCGCGGACAGTAACAGCAGCTCCACTGTTAATAGCGCACCGATTCTTGCTCACACTTTCGCTTCCGGGCGAAAGCACCGCCTGGACGCAGCCGGCCACAAAACGCGAGTCGAGAAAGGGTTTAGGCTGGACACGTTCCCGTTCTCTGTAATCCTGTAGCGGTGGTCGGCGATAGATCTAAGGTCTGTAGCAGCGGTCCCCGAGAGGGCTAGGCGAGATTTCGTGGCGGAATCATCTTCAATAACGGTGTACGGTCCAGCGAATCGCTGCAGACATTTGGCGCTTTGTCATGGCTTAGGAGCAGGTGCCCAAACTAGAACTTTATACCCACAGTGGAAGTGAACAACACGGTGTTTGGAGTCATCTCGAAGCTTGATGTGGAGTGTGTAGGCGAGCAAGAGGGCAGTGTCTGAGGCGAGCGGTGAACTGTTCGGAGAGCAGGCTTGTGCCAGAACCACGGGGGCACAAAAGAAGTTGGTGTCCACCATAAAAAACGAAGAACCAGTAGTGTTTTGAACAATACTGTTGCATGCAAAGCAACAAATAGAAGAATTGTGACCGAATACGTAGATGACGGGGTATCTGCTCAGTCAGCCTGACTGTCGCTGTTTTGGGAGCAGAGGTAGTTTTGTGCACTGAGTTAGATGTGTCCAAGAACTTCCTCGGCAATATGCTAAACAAGAACGTCGTGTCGCGATCACTTAATTGGACTTTACGGGCACCATGGCGCAAGAGTATTGTACGCAAGAGGTCGGCGACTTTAGTCGCACAGCGAGAACGAACGGGCGCTGTTGCGTATCTCGTTAGGTGACCAACAGCAGTTATAACCCAGTAAATCCCGCAAGGTGGTGCTAGCGCGTGGCGAACCGCGGTCACTTGTCGCAGAGTAATTTATTTATTGATTGTGGGGCTTAACGCGCCGACGCAATGCAGGCGATGAGGCGCGCCGTAGTGGAGGGCTCCGGATTAATTTTGACCACCTGGGGATCTTTATCGTGCGCCGAAATCTCGTACACACGGGCGTTTTTGCTTTTCGCCTCCATCAGAAAAGCGGCCGCCGCGGCCGGGAATCGAACCCGCGACCTCGTGCTCAGCAGCGCAACGCCTTAGCCACTGAGCCACCGCGGCGGGTTGTCGCAGAGTGGTAGTAGTGCTACTTTTTTAAACATAGTTTCCGGGTAGGTGGGAGGCGGACGTCCATAGGGTCCCCGCGACGTCCAAGGCTCTGGACTAGCCGGTTTCATGGGTTGACAGGTCAGAACTCCCCAGAGCCTGCTCAGAGGGAGAGGCGGAGGAGAAATAGGGGTAGGAGTCGCGCGGACACTAACATAGGGAGTGGAAGAGTGTCCCGCGCGCCGCATGAGGGGAAGCCAGGGAGGCGAATCGGTGTCGGTGGGTGTACACACGGAGAGTGCAATGTGAGAAATTGTGTGTTTTAAGAGCCGCCGCAAGTTCGCTGCCGGTGGAGGAGGAGGAGGAAGACGTGATTTATTTGAGACCTATTGAAATCATTCTTGCCGTTTGCATCAGTGCTGGCCTGTGAGGCCGGGTGGGATGGTGGGCGTGTCTCCAGAAGTTACGCAATGCTCCCCTCGGATGCTCGTCGGCATAGACAAACGCGGCAAGACAGGTCCATGACAAAGTGAGCGCGGTGATGTCCCGCGTGAAAGGTAGCACCCAGGAAGATAGCCTGGAGGAAGTGACGGGCGCGGCAGAGGTAGGTTCGTGCGTGTGAGGCGGTAATGTTGAGGTATGTGTCCGCGTTAGAAGGATCCAGTGGGACGTTTCGGGGAGGCCGTCGGTAGCGTAAAGAAACAAGAGCCCACGTCCGGAGAATGTGCACTGAGCGAACGCCCCGACACATCGGCTATAGCTGCCTTGTTGGTTCGGCACTCGAGACTGTGCCAACAGCCTGACGACTTCTGAGTTCAAACTCCCGTTATGACATAAGCGTCGTTTTTTTATACACTTACATGACCGGCCTTCATTTAAGAGGGGTGCTGTTTGAGCTTGAGGCTGGTCCCCCGCCGTTAGCAGAAAAATACTAAGAACAAGGCTACTCCTGTGCCAGGCTTCTGGCGCGTCCTTCGCGCAGCTACGCAGGCGGAGCCAAGCCTCGCCTGGCTATGACGTCACTGCGCCGACGCGGTGACATAAACACGGCGCTGCTCGGTACAGTGGCCAGTGTAAGCTCGAACGTTAAGTGAACTTCGGAGCAGCCAGCGGTTCCATGTATGACTTTGACTTACGGGTGGCAGAGGCCCTGACTCTTCCCCCTATATCCCTGTTCGCAAACCCCCGCTTGAAACGAACGACCGATCCGACACACAGCGATTCACGACTAGGCGCAGAGCACATCGTTTACACTTAGGGTTGCTTGTTTTCGGGTAATACCCGATTTTACCCGATTTTTACACCGCGATTAGGTTTTAGGAGAATCGGGTGGAACGAGATTTGTCCCCAAATGTACCTTTTCGATGTAGCGATCTGCATAATCGTGCTCTGACGTCCACCTTTCTCAACTAGTACTTCCTGGAAGCAAGTCTCACGAAAACAGCTTGCGAAATCATTGAGCATTGGCACAACTATATGGCTCGCTACCTCAGGCTGGAAAATTCTGGACTGACATTGTTGTGCTTAGCTAAGGAAAGCTGTGATGTCGAGAGAACTTTCTCCTAGTTGAAAATACGTTCAGCGTTTAAACAGGTCTTTAATAAAAACGGACATGTTGCGAGAGCAGATGTTAATGTATGTAAACAAGGACAGATTAAATATCGATGAATGGCTTCTCGTGAATAAAATATTTCCGTTTTTAGGAGGTGACGCTTCTTACAGTCATCATTACTGATGCATTTCCAATCAAATGCCAAATTTTGGAGAGCATTTTTAAGAAAACCCTGACGAGTGCCTGATTACGGGTTTGAAATAAACACCAATTTTAACGCGTTAGAGTTAAGAAGCTCTTGACACCGTCTCAAATACACTGATGGATTACTTAGTACATCTGTATATTTAGTCGTCCGACAAAACTAATTTTCGAAATGATTCCACATAAAGAAAACCTGATTCCTTTCCTATTATCAGTTCGAGAAATAGCAGCCTATTTTTACCCCATATTTAAAAAAATTAAACCTACAAACGAACAACCTTTTTTTACACTCCCGAAAAACATCGGTCGGCTGATGAAGTATGTAACTTCCGAGAATGACGAGGGCAGTGCGGACGCGTCGGGTCGCTGCTCAGAAACGTATGAGACGGATACGATCGAACCCCAGGTATCGCGCCGAACCCAGCAAAACGTAGCAAAACTTAGCAAAACCGGAAAAACACAGGTCGACCTGCCAGCTCTGCTGTACCTCCACCCATGTCGCTTTTGGGCAAGTTGTGCAGTTTTTTTTAATTCCCGCAGTTTCGTCAACACATTTTTTTCACTAATTACATTTTCGACGTTTACAGCCACGCTCCGCAAAAATGTAACGGGGCAAGACCAGTGTTCACAGTTTTGGAACTTTAAGCCGTATAAGCAACGGCTAGTGCTTTGAAGGGCATGTTTGCATTTGCGGTAGTATCTCTTCCGTTATAGACAAACTTGGTCGTGACGGAACTGATGGACATGGCTTCAGGTACGTGTATATTTCAGCACAAACGAAAACAACTATAGAAATATGTGCCTTATTGCATGCTGGCTACAATTTATGTACAGTAAACCGGAAGTCGTAAAATATGATGAAAAGTTTGAGATAAGCCGTGTTTTTAGTCAAGGGAAATGCCAAACATGTTTGGCCAGGTCACTGAAATAATAGGTAGGGCTTGTAACACAAACTTCACTGCACAGGGGAGCTTTCGTAATAAAGGCAAAATAATAAGGGGGAAAGGGAAATTTTTATTAATGCGAAGAAACAAAGGCTTGACGCTTCCTTGTTTCTCTTTCGTATTTTATCCCAGATAAGCATTCTCGGGCTGCTCAATGCATCGCACCGATTGTTGGTCTCCACTTCTCCAAGCTTCGCATCGCCCCCATGATCACAGGCGTCGTCCACACCGTTCTCAACGAAGTAGGCGTCGTACAGCCTTCTGGTAACAGCTACGTCAGTCTCGCACAGCGCGTACTCCGCATAAAGCGTTGGAAGGGAGATCTTATCAGCTGCCTGCAGCAGGCTTCATCTTGTGTCCTCTCTGTCAACGTTTTTGAGATAACGGTGGTCCCGACAAACACGTTTCGAGATAAACGGGCGCAACCGTCTGCTGCTAAGGCTGGCACGGCCCCCAATCAGACTACTGGCTTGCCTTTAACCGTGCACCTTAAGGCAATGTTTGTAAAGTTGTCTGGAATCAAAATTGAAAAACATTACATGGCAAGTATGGGAGGCAAATGCACGGTGAGAAAAAGTTTCGAATTAATCGACATTTTGAGATATCAGAGTGCGAGTTACCGAGAGATTAATTTATCTTTATTTTACGGTTCAGTTTTTAGTTGGGAGGCGTCGTACGAATAAAATTACGATAAGGTAAAAGTTGAGAATTGTGGTTGTTTTATATAAAGAATCGCCATGTTTAGGGGGTCGTCTTAACGCTTCAAAATTTTTAGGAACACGGAAAGAAGCGATTGCACCGTTGCTCGAAACAAAGGAAAGGGGCGGTGATATTTATACTGACTCTCCCCATCCGATGGCACGCAATTCAAGAGCCATTGTATTCGGACAAGTAAAAAACAATTGGAAACTAAGATTATAGCTGAAATCCATCGGTGAATTATTCGACAAATATTAGACTTTGTCAGCAGGTAAATCAGCCCCGCAGAAACTTCCTTCATTGTGTCGTTGTCGTTCCGCTAGAGTTCAGCTAATCTTGATGGGTACTATAAGCCAGTTATATATTGCCACGTCACCTTGAACAGGGATAAGCAACGCGAACGTATTCGACGAAGAAGCAGACAGAACGCTGGTGCACAACCGAATTAATTTTTACGAAAAAAACAGATACAGGCATTTGCCACGGGTAATACACAAGGCAGTAACAACTGAAATACAACGACACAAAATAGGTTCTGCTGCATTCCTAGCCACGTGGGACTCAATAAAAGCAAGAGAACTGGTGTCTTTGCTTCTCAGAAAAGTAACGCATAAATGAAAAAGTTAAACACTCTTCAGCCTGGTTGCAAAAAATTCTTACAGAGTAAACTGGCAGAAAAATGGCAGTTCTCATAGAATATTAAAACTAATAACAAACTCCACCTGGTTGACACCATTGTACCAGACGCAACAATCGGTGCACTGAAGTCATTTTGTGTCGCCTCTGCGTTGGCCATACACATCCGATAAACAACTTTCTTCTGACGAAACACGATAAACGAAGATGCAAAAAATGTGAACGAGTGCACACAGTAAAGCGCGCCTTACTCTCAAGTAAATTTTTTAAAGCCTAAAAAAACATTTAAAGCAGTTCTGCAACGTACACATTCCTTTTCACCACCGCTTTCAGATAGGAAACGACGGGCTTGTCGACACCTTCTCCGTTGTTAGTTTGCTAAAACAGCTACGCCAGCAAATAGTTTATAATATTTAAAAAGTTTTTAGTATTCATCAGTAAACCAGATATACAATCTTATGTTTGGCGTATTGTGGGCTCAGTTGCTTACGTTCCATAAAATCTAATACACCATCAACACAACACTATGGAACTCTTCTTTCTATCGCACACATCAGAGAGAGGTGGTTTAGGAGCCACTTCGCAAACGCCAGCTCTTTCGCGATAACCGCTATTCAACGCTTTGGCTATTAAGAGAGCCAGAAAAGTATGTATATCATTAGAGTCGCAAGAAAGAATACTGGACATGCTGGGAAAGAGGGCGGTAGCGGCAACAACAGAATCATGGCCGGACATACATTCATGTGAAAGTCATAGACAAGGAGTGTCAGGGGTTGAGAATCGGAGGTGGAGCCTTATAAAGGTACATTTCTGGCAAATTCATAAGGTAGACGCATTAGAGGTTGCAAGTTTGACTGGAAATTGAAATTAGGTTGGCTATACGTATGTGAGTTACATTAAGAAATAGCTGCAGCAACTTGAAGGGTCCATAAAAACAAAATATAAATTAGAGTCATTTCAAAGTTTGCTTTGTTGAATAACGCCGCCACCACTTTTTACAGACTTTTGACATGAACATCACTCGAACGTGCCATGTTGTTCCTAAAAGAATGAATACGCATGCGAGTTACCGGCTATTGTGCCACACTGAACTGACGATGTATTATTTATAGGTCGTTTGTAGCTATTTTCTGAGGCTGACAAATTCAAATGCAAATTGAACAGGCATTATGCACTTCCATAACGAGCTATTTACGCTCGAATTGGGTGCGAAATTATTTTACAGCTGTAAAAATGTGGAAAAAATGACAGTTACGAAGAAGCGTATAATCATAAAAGAACTGTTTAGGGTACTGTGCAGGCTCGCGCTGCCTAAAGCAGATGTCAGGCGCAGGCATGTATGAAACGGCACGGCCGAGCTGGCCTAAATGACACCACCACTTACGTGACCCTGTTTGTCCAGTCGCAGGCAATGTTTCATGATACGATTATTTCCATCCCTAACGAAAATACGGCTGGAGAAAGTTGTGGGTTTCCGCCCCACTACATTTGTGTAGTAGTATTAGAATAGAATAACGCGCTGTTATTACTGTCATATACTCTCGCACAGCCCCATCTGCATAGAGACAGTCTACGGCGGATTGAAGCAAGGCAAGCAACCAGAGAAGGTTGGCATTTGCCGTGCGTGCGCAAGCCCCTTAAAAGGAAACGATAACTTTAATAGTACAGAAGTTATTTAAGTGAACAACCACGATACAAAAGAAGGGCTGCCCACAGCACCTAGCTACTGGAGTAATCAACCGTCAACGTCTACCGAGTCCACACGGGGCGACTGTTCGCGTAGGCGTGCTTAAGTCGACACGACGCGCTCTGGAGTGAGGTGGAAGCGATGGCGGCCGCTGCACTGCAAGATTAAGGTCTCGACCTGGCAGCTGACCGCTGAGAGAGAGAGAGAGGGCCCGTGTGGTCAGTTTTTTGAACCGCCAGGACCGAGGCTCCCACAGCCTGTTCGCATTGGTGGGGTGTGGGGTAGGGGGAAAGGGTTCATGTGGACACGCACAGAGCGATTGAAAGGCGGTATCACATTGGTAGAAATGAGGAAAGTGGGGTGAGGAAAACTTCTGTGGGTGCCTGTGCGTGAGCGTGGTTCTTAGGGGCAAGCAGTGAGTTTGTAGGATGCGCCACATGTTGGCGGCAGCGTGCCCTACCGACAGGTGCGGTGGCTGATAGTACCTGCGGAAATGTCGGTAGTGCTGCACCACTGCTTGATATGTTGGAAGTGCGTACTGAGAAGGCGTGGGGACACCGTTGTTACGCAGAAAAGAGGGACCTGCTAAAGTGGTCAGTGTTCGAGCCTAAAGGGGTCCTGAAGTACCTTGCGTCGATACATGGATGTACATGTAACCAAATAAAGCAATGTATTACCAATCTCCTCATGCAAGAATTTTGTTAAAGCGATGAGTATTAGCTTAGAAATCGTAAATCAAAAACCGCGCATTATCGTCGCGCCGTATTTCCTCCTTTCAACTTTTTCTTCGCTGTTGACGTCGCACGAGCCTTCCCTCTCATGATGCTGCGCTCCACAGCGGTGAATTACTTCCGCTATTGCGCTCCTCAGACTGATGTCTGCTACGGGCAAGCTCTTTCGGCTTTTTCATCTTTGTTGACACCATGAACATGGATTCGGTACCCCGCTAAAGGCTGGAAAAGCGAACGAAATACGTGGCCGCATGTGGGTGGTTTGGACTTGCCCTTTCGCGGTGTACGTTGCTGCATTCTCTATCGGCGGCACGTGACTTTTTATCGGCGGCGAACTCGCAGCCGCACAGAAAGAATCGGGCGCTCGTTGCCTTTGATGCACCGCGCACTGTTTATCTACAAATCGCCGTCTCAGATGTGGCCACGCTGGTGCGGAGTCTTATTTTGCGGCGGTGCTAATTCCTACCGGTGGCATGTGAAAAAGACATTTTAAACCGACACAGAAACCGTGCACAAAACGCGCCGGATCGGATCACTTTATCAGTGGCGATGAACGGGAAGGCGCAGAGCAAACCAGCGCCGCACTCGAGCAGCGAGCACCCGCGTTCTGACAAGCTGCACCAATGTGTTGCATTCAACACTGACGGGCAAGCGTTTGTTTGCACTTGTTTGGATAGTCGTAAAATGTCCCAGGACTTCGGCGCTCTGCTAGCAGATCAGCCGGCGAGTCATTTCGCAAAACATTCGACAGATGGCGCCGTATGCATTATCGTGTCGACGCACAAAACTAATGAGACGCTCTACTAAAACTCCCGTCGCGGTGTTTTCGTTGCGGGACGCAAAAATTTGGCGTTTACCGTATGCAAAGGCAAAAAACGCGGTACTAAAACTCTACTAGCAGCAAAATAGCGTGCGTACGTCAGGCAGCTTGCATTTCCTACATGAAGGCAAGTAGCGTGAGATTGAGGAAAGATTTTTTGCTTCCGATGAACCAAGTTCTTTGCCCCTGTGTTTTTAAATACGTCAAGGGGTTAGCACGTTGCCCTCTCGCGACTCTGTATCGTCGTAACATCGCTGATTGTACGAACGAAGCTTGCAGCTAAGCCAAGGCAGCGACAGAAGCTGTCTGTGTGTGTGCATCGCCTCCTGTGTGTTGTGGACGCTTTCGTTTCGCGATGAACTGCGACGTTGTACTTCTGCAGGTGGATAGTGCTTCACGTGGTCTGGATTATCTTTCTCGACCGACGTACGACTCAACCTCACATGGGATATGTGCAGTGTGCCTGGCTAAAAGCCTTCTCGGCTTCCGCGCCAGAGTTAAGTGACTTGCTGTTCGTCCCCGCAAACCGGGCGCGAGGTGAGTGCCGAATTTACGACGGGCAGGAGGAGGCAACCGATCGCCTGCCAATCGCGGTTCAGACTTGCGACGCATGTTGTGACGTTGTGTTCGTTCAAAACACATCTCTGGATGGTTTTGAAGTTAAATAAAATGTATGCGTCAAACTCGGGCATTCGGCTCAGGGCGTTCCGTGCGATTTCACGAAAGAAGTGCCACGGGGCTTCGACGCTTTCTTTATGGTAAGTACTCACGTAAGGTAATATCCATGTCGTGTATGGCCGTGTTGCATTCAATACAAACGGTTAGGCGTTCGTTTACGATTGTTGCATTTGTCGTAAAATGTCCAAGCACTCCGGCACTCCGCTGGCAGATCAGCTGGCGAGCCGACGTTGAGCAGACGACACATCTCTTTGCCGCAAGTGCGCGAAAAAGCCGCCCAATAGCAGGATGTCTAGCTCATGACGAACATCTGGGAATCGATGACGTAGACCGTCCAAAAGCACGAAGGCAGGGTTGAGAAAAAAGCGGCAAACTTTGCAACAAAAGTGTGAGCTTTCCGCTGCAGGTAAAAGAGTAATACTTGGCACATCTGACGTTGAAGACCCAATCTGACGATTGCTCTAGTTAATTTAGTGCGTTCAAAACGCCTTTTAGGGCACCTTAAGGGTGGGCCCCTCATTACCGCCTGTGCCGATGTAGGCCGAGGTCCACAGCAGCAACGCGCGTTGGAGGGGTGGGGGTGGGAGAGGTGCGGGGGGGCCTCTTCCGTTGATTTGCATGGCTACTTTAGCGCTGGTGCACTTTGCAAAGTTTGGAAGTGTTTGTTAGGAATCAGTGAGAATTTCTGTGGGACCACGTGGGGGTTTTGTGTGAGGGCAAGGGCCAATTCGGATTCTTCCGCTGTCACGGGTAGGTTAGTGAGGATGATGCAAAACCACAAGATTATTGATGCATTGGTTCATAACTGGAGCGGGGAATCCAAGGCCGAGAAATCGAGGTTCTGGGAATCTGCTGTAGGCACTTAGAAGTCTCATTTGCGCATATATAAGCGTCATAAACACCTAATTATCATAATAATGCGTAATTCATATTTACTTTCGCAGCGTATCTAACCACAAATTCTCCAAGACCAACGAAGGTAGCGTACAAATCTTGTTCTGTAGGAAAGTAATTTTCGTTTCGTCGCAAAAATGCGCCATCCAAGGATCAAATTTCTGAGATATATATGTGAAATGGGTTTTTCGTCACTAAAAGAACGCCTCAATAACTATGCAAATCCATCCATACAATACTTTAGGAAATAAAGTTAGGCTATATTATCAGGTTTAATTCGCTAAGTCTGCACAGGTGATGCGGAGCACCATAGTGGAGGGCTCGAGATTAAATTTGAACACATGGTGATCTTTAACGCGCGCCAATATAGCAACTACACCGGCGTTTTCGCTCTTCGCCTCCATCAGAAAACTCGCCTGCATGGCCGGGAACCGAACACGCGTCCTTGGCCTGCGCAGCACAACGCCTTAATCACTGAGCCACGGTGCCGGGTACGACATGATCTTGTGCCTCCTTTCAGTTGCATTTGTCTGCAACAGAAATTTTACAAGCGCATTTGCCTGTTGTCACTTATATTGGAGAAGCGTACTTGCACATTTGAACGCTTCATTACCTTGTGATATTTGGAATAAGAATGTTACAAGATATGTCTACAGGTTCCAAGAATGGTCCAAG
Source organism: Haemaphysalis longicornis (assembly GCA_013339765.2). Lineage (NCBI taxonomy): Eukaryota > Metazoa > Arthropoda > Arachnida > Ixodida > Ixodidae > Haemaphysalis > Haemaphysalis longicornis. Next base: position 88,178,832 of record CM023455.1, on the reverse strand, counting down.
ATGTGTATACCTTTGCGGGATATGTTCTAGGCAGATTTAACGCTCGCCATCACTTTGTCAGTCACCGGTACTGCGGACATAGCACTGGACCTCTCCGGTACCTTTGAAATTAGTGCGGCATTCTCATATAGAGTGGTGCCAAAGATTACGCTTAAGTGCAGCCTGGTATATAATAGTCTGGGAGGCTGCGCTCTTGTCTTCTGCAAAGCTATGAATGACTCAGAAGTGCTTGTTTCGCGATACTTGGAATTCTTGAATTGTTCCCAGGAGGTAGCAACAGGATCTGGTGGAAGTGCCACAATCCGTAACTGCTCCTTCGCGACAACACCGATGAATCCCTAGAATACAGTACTCAAACACCCACGATTATGATGGATAGCGAACAAAGTTAAATATTTCCGTGTGAAAACTGCGTCACCCTCTCATCCAGAAGTTGCTGCTCAGCAACGCTGCTGGAAATCACAGCACTTAGTATATACGATCCTTATACCTAATAGACATAAGACAGCACGCACCATTATTTTCAACTAACCCATAGAGCCAGATTGCAGACGCTTTTGGTAGTTCGCCGACATTCCTGTTTCTTCGTGCTATACGATCTGCGTCTCAAGGGCTAGCGATGTCCCCGTGAGCAGCTGCTAGTTACGCACACGGTTGGGGCGTCACCTTGGCATTTTCATGTGTCATATGCTGATATGTTGATGTGGTGTCCCTTGGTTCGTCATCTTTAACCTTGAGCGCTACATGAGCAGTTGTGCCATGTTCATGCCCTTCGCAGTATGTTTATTTTGAGCTAGCCATGAACACGGCCTGTCGGGAAACGTCTTTGCCATTGATACCAAGATACATCAGGACAGAATCACTTAGAACAGGAAGCTCAGGCTAACACCTGGCGGTGACGTTGGCTGGGGTATCACTGCATTCGCGCCTCTGGCGGCCGAGTTTAGTTGCCCGGGGTAGCCTCAGAAGGAGGTGGCGGCGGCTGGAGCACGGGATTCCGCAAATCGTCGTGTTTGGCACAGCGACTGGAACCTCCTCAGAAACAGACGAAGACGAAGGCGAAGTTGCGGGCTTCCTAAGCAAAAGTAGTTTTAGCGAAACTTGCACGAGAAAAACCCAAGCAAGGAATATATAACCATGAAAGGCATCCTGAGCTAAAAGGCTATTTAGGCATGAACCTCAAAATAGGCACTTACAGGGGCAATAAATTATTGAATAAAGGATTTCGTCTCCCTTGGTCTATGATAACACATAAAATAATCTAACTACAGGCTCAACTTAAAAATAGCCATTCTGCCTAAAGTGCCAAACTGTTGTTACAACAGTTATAACAAACGTTCAGGCGAGAAAAATTACACACACTAGCAAGGGTTTATCTACTAAAAGTTTCGCCTTGTTCCATCAGTTTAGGGAGAACGAGTGAGTCAGTGAGTCTATAAATCTGAACCTAGGCTCGCAAAGAATTGTCTATTCCCCTTCGTGAGTGACACCAAACCGTATCACAAAGACGCACTGTTAATCATCGCTAGCAGTATTCCGGATCGTAAAAACCGGCATCAAGATACCAGACACCACTTAGATGGTAATGTTTACCCTAGAGAACAGCCCAGTCCATAGAACCACGAGAGAATTCCAGTCTGTCAAATCCAAAAGTAAACGTTTTCCGTTCTGAGTATGGCCAATGTGCTTACAGTAATGCGACACACTTAACAAAACAAAATACAGAATTGCAACAAAGAAAGACTTACCACTTTTATTGAGCGAATCCAGCCGTTGTCAAAGCTGCTGTTACGTGACCTATAAGCATTCGTTCGTCTTATCCGGCGCCTGTCGCTGTGACAGTTGGAAGCTTAGGAGGCCCAGGTCAGCATTTGTTTGAGTCCAGACTCATGAATTTGCAGTTCGTCGTGCCCCCTCCGACTGCACGGGTCCCTCTTGCAATGTTATTCTATGTTAAGGATTACCACGCTACCCTAACAGTCATTTCGTTTCCCGTATCTCATACACCGAACAGAAGCCGTCACCGAAGCAGACTGAAGCTGACATAGCCATCGTTGGGTCTCATTCTCTCTTCATCTTCGTCTTCGTCTCTACTGCATTGAAAATGTTGCTCACTTCACTGTAAAGCTGCTGTACAGTTCGCCATTAATTTGCACGAAACAACCAGAATTATAGTCACGAACTCCGCCACACGCACCCTTCGTAGACAACACTGTGGGGAAGCCCTGTAAAGTAGCACACGTGAGCAGCTGACAGCTATCCTCACACACACCCTCTACAAGCTCACAAACTGATAATGCCGCGCTTGTAATCCACCCTTCGCTGCCCACACTGTGAGGATGCCCTGTAAAGTACGCACCTGAGCAGCTGCCAGCTATCCTCACACACCCCCTCCACGCACTCACAAACTAATAATGCCGCTCTTGTAATCCACCCTTCGCTGCCCACACTCTGAGGATGCCGTGTAAAGTACGCACCTGAGCAACTGCCAACTATCCTCACACACGCCCTCAGGGCGCTCACAAACTAATAATGCCCCTCTTGTCATCCATCCTTCGTTGCCCACACTGTAAGGAAGCCCTTTAAAAAAACACGCGTTAGCAGCTGCACGCTGTCCTCACACACCCCCTCATCGGACAGACAGACTAATAATGCCACTCTTGTCATTCACTCTTCGTTGCCTATACTGTGAGGAAGGTCTGTAAATCAACACACGCGAGCAGCTGCAAGCTATCCTCACACACCCCCTCCATGCACTCCCAGACTAATAATGCCGCTCGAGTCATCCACCCTTCACTCCCCACACTTTCAGGGTGCCCGGTAAAGTGCGCACGTGAGCAGCTGCAAGCTGCTCCATACACCAGATACGCATAAAGCTTTTCTTCGTAACCCTTGATTATCAGGAATACTCTTTATTTGCTTAAGTTTGAATATGCACTGGGACAAAATTTACGCTTTGCTATCAACATTAAAAAAAAACAGTTTTCTTGTATTTGCATCACGGAAACCTTGCTTTTGCCTGATAAAAATTTACACAGCCCTCTATCCAACTCATCAGAATCCTGCTATCGCTAGAACAGCAATCAGGGGCGTGCGGCATTTTTCATTTCACCATCCATAAAACACAAAAGACGACTTGATTTGGAACTGCCCATGATAAATTGCGAATCGTGTGGATAGAACTCGAAGATTGCCTTTTACCATTTCATGCCAGCAAAATTATCCTAGGTTGCGTATATCGTTCCCCGTCATCATTGGTGTCGTACTTCTTTACTGCCCTTAAGGGCCTTCTCCGCACTATTTCAACTAAAAAGCCTAAAGTTGTAATATTGGGTGATATAAATATTAATATAGACGAAGATCATCATACTTGCATTGATTACACCAACAGCTTTAAGTGCGAAGCACTTCTTAGTAGGGCCAACTCGCCCGCCGTCCTCCGTGCTCGCCCTTAGCAACGGCGCAGAGGAGGGAGCGTCCGTAGCAACGCATGACGTACTACCCACGTGACGTCGCGCCTCTCGCCGCCCTCGCGCCGTGACGTCACGCGCTCGCGCCTCCCTCCCTTCCGCGCGCTGACGTCACGCGCTCGCGCCTCCTCTCCCCTCGCTCGGCTGCCGCTGCGCCGTTGCGCGCGTTCGCTGCCCTCTCCCTTCGCTCGTCGCGCTCGCCCGCGCCTCCTCTCTCTCAGCCACTGGCTCGGCGCGGCACATCCCTATATATGCAGCAATAAACGGCAACCTCCGTGGGTCGGCGCGTTCTCTCTCGCTACAGTCTCCTGCTCGCTCGGCTCTGCAGTTAGTCGCGCGCGCGTCTTCGTGAGACTCCCCTCATAGCATCACCTCTGCTTCGCACTTCCTCAGACTCCCCTGGTGGAAATGCAATTTTTTGATTTGGCTACGAATCCTTAATCACTCTCCCCACCTAGATTGGTTACTGGTCATGCAGGCACTTTAATTGATAACATATTTTCAATCTTTATGTCCCCTCAACACTGTGGCTCGTAAATGTTAGAATCACTGATTATTATATAATTTTCTCCGCTTATCCCTGTCGTCTACCTAGCTCTAATCGATAATTTACCAGAGTGATAACTGATAAGGATCAGTTCATTACCCGCATGCGTAAAGTATATCGGTCCAATATTCTAACATCGAAAGATGGTAATGATGCTGGTGATCAGTTTGCATTCATAATTATTAAATGCCTAAATGAGTCTTCTGTTGCTAGGAAGTGCCAGAAATAGTTCACTGCTCCTCATATTCCATGGTTAACGATTGCTTTACTTAAAAGTATTCGCAAAAATAGATATATTGTATAAAAACACTAAAAAAAACCGTACAATATCAAACTGAGATACCGCTACGAAAAATATTGCAATGTACTAAACAAACGAATAAATAAAGCAAAACGAAAGCATTATGATGCGAAAATTGAGCAAGCTCGTTCTAATGCAAAGAAACAATGGAAAGTAACTAACTCATTTCTGAAACATAAGCATGAGGCACCTATCTCTGAGCTTCAGTCATCAGGGTCTGTAAACAATCCCCCCTTAAAAAGCACCAACGCGCTAATGATTTTTTTTGTTCTAATATACCATGCTCGCCAGTAATTCTCGAGCAGTAGCACCGTTCTCTACACTAATTAATTTCTGTTTCCAACTAGCCCCGATGATGTCATCAATACCATGAAAGAGACTAAAATTACAAGTGGAAACCTCGACCAAAGTAACCCTTGCAACACTAAATGAATGGTTCACCAAATACCTGAACCACTTGCTCACATTATTAATCTTGTATTCGAAAGGTGTATTTCCTACCGAACTAAAAAGAGCAAAGGTCACACCGCTATTTGAAAAAGGAGACCGAACTTTAATTTCCAAATACAGGGCAATTTCCATTCTTCCGTTTTTTAGCAAAATAATCGAAAAATGCATTGTTCCGGGTTTAAACAAGTAAACCTAAACAAGTTATAACACCCTATCTAAACACCAGTTACGCTTTCACGCCGGTAACTACACAAATTTTGCTTTACTGTCTTTCACTTACAAAATAAATATGCAATTGATTCGGGAAATTATGCTGGAGGCTTGTTCATTGATCTAACAAAAGCTTTCGATTCGATAGTTCACAGCATTCTCTTTCATAAACTAACTGCAATAGATGTTGTAAGACATGCTCTGTCACTTGTTCAAACTTACTTATCTGATAGAAGACAAGCAGTCTGTGTTTCCCAAAATCTCTCAAACTCTAAAACCACAAACAAAGGCGTGCCCCAGGGCTTAATACGTGGTCCTCTCTTCTTCTTAATATACATCAATTACCTGCCTAATTGTGTTTGAAACTACGAAGCCTTCCTGTACGCCGACGATAATACAATATTAGCTACTGACAAATGCCTTCATTCTGTGAGAGAAAAACGTCCCTCTGATATTAACCACTGTTTGCTCTAGTTTCGCCAAAACTGTTTGCATATAAATGCATCTAAAATAATTTTCATGATCTTCCATTCAAGTCAGCATCACCTTACACATGAACCAATAATAAGTATTAACAATCATACCATTCAAGTAGTCAACCAGTGCGTGTTTCTTGGAGTTGTTCTTGACAGTCATTTAAAATATACTCAGCACATTTCATATTTAGGGACAAAAGCTGCTCTTTACATCGTGATATTACTCAAACTACGCCATCTATTTAGTGTATCAACTTCATTTTCCCTTCACTATGCTTTTATTCATAGCCGTTTTACGTACTGCTTATCTTCATGGGGTAACACGTACCCCACTCCTTTCATACCATTGACACATATCCAAAATCAGGCCATTCGCATATTAACTTTTGTCCATTCCGCACCCATGCTTCTTCACTGTTTCGGCAGTGGAGCATATTATCTATCAATGAAATATTCAAATATAACGGGACAATCCTGTTTAAGTCATCACATAACACGGTACTACTACTCAATTTTGTCACTCGGTCAAGCCTTATTCACATAAATTCTACTAGGTTTGCTCTAATCACAATTCACTATTACCTGTTGCACACTCTAATTATGTGAAAACAAACTGCCAACTTTGCCGTTCTCGCGTTTTGTAACTCCTTGCCAACTAATTTTAAACTCTCCTCGTCCTTGCATGTTTTTATGGGAGGTCTTGAACTTTTTCTTCAGTCGTAACCACATTATCTCTTTTTGTGGTCAATATGAAACCGCCTGTCTTCTGTTACCCTTGACTATGTGTTAATTTTGTTGATGTGTTTGATCTACTGCCAATATTTCATGTACCATTGACTGTGCACTCACTCACAGGAGGTCCCCTTTCAGACCATGGCTCTGGGACCTCCCTGTGTATTGTCAGTGGTGTATACATTATCAATGAACAAATACTCTTTTTCTGATTCTCATTTTTAAGCTATCCTCATACACCCCCTCTAGGTGCTCACAGACTAATAAGGCCGCTCCTGTCATCCACCCTTCCTTGCCCACACTGTGAGGATGCCCTGTAAACCAACACACGTGAGCAACTGGAAGCTATCCTCACACACCCCCTCCACGCGCTCCCAGTCTAATCTAATAATGCCGCTCTCGTCACCTAAGCAAATACAGTGCTGGGGTAGCATCATAGGCTTCTATATCCAGTGGCGATATAAAGTAGGCGTTATTTATACAGTATAATCACATAAATACCTAAACAGTCAGGAAATCGAGGGATACAAATCTTTGGGCAGATTTTTTATTGATTCGTTCGTCATATTACTGACACGAAGGAGGCAGACAAACAACACATAAGAATACTTGCATTGCACACCATATTACATAGAGTGGGAAAAAAAATGAAAATTATACTGCAAGTCTTCCGTTACAAAAGCATGAACTTTCAGACGTAAGCAAGGAATAAGCTTGCAGTGTGGTACATTCAATAGAGGGTTCCCACCTACTATATTCACAAGGCCCCGCTGCAAAATATATAATGATACCTCAAAATGCGGGGATTTCTTTTGTGTGGTCAAACCGGTGCTGTCACTTCATTTTCATACACCCCCACGAAGAATGTGACCTAGAGCATTGCTAAAGCCGGAGCGGTTTCCGGCCGCTTCCAGTGGGTTTAATCATCATGTAGGCGATGGGATGGGAGAACGTGCTCCAATCCACCCCTTGGAATGAATGATTTAACCACTGGATACCGGTGCCCGGGAAAATATGTTTTCCATTGAAGTTCACGCCAGTCAAGTTGGGCCCTTCGCAGTTGCTTGTGTACCACCACGCGCCACGACGTACAGACGCACAGTTCACGTGTTCGTTATTCTTGGTTGTATCGCGGTCGAAAGTTTGGAAGGGCTGGCCGTTCGCTCTCGTCAGGGCGTCCCAACCTGTTTGTTGAAAAGAAAGCAGCAAAAGGCACACGTAGTCATCTTTCGACACCGTAATTATAAACGAACGCTTTTTTTCCCCGTGGATAGCGTTAACGCGACCTCGAGACAAAAACGAAAGCTCAGGCATAACAGGTAAACACAAGAAAAGCGTAGAGACAAGTAATTTCTTTAGTACATATATCGGCTGGCCAAACAACATGTGCCAATATGTACACCCAAACAACTGATCAGCATCGGTTTCTCGTCACCTCTTGGTGCAATTTTATTCCGTAGATAACAATGGCACAAGGTTCTTGTAGTCAGGAAGGTTAGTGACGAGAACCTATGCTCTAAACGTATTCACCAGCTAGGCACAAACATCGAAGAAGCACTCAAGAAAACGTACGCGCCAGTAAGGCGTCCGCAAAAGGATTGCGCAGCGTTGCATATACATGCATTTATCTCTGCGTGAAGTCTTTTCCGGGGACATCCTGCCAACTAGAGAACAGCAGCTATAAAAACAAGAATCATTTAGGCTGGGAAGGAAGCGGTTTATACCATTTTCATTGTCGAGAACATGGGCACCGTTTTCCACAAAAGGGAAAACTAACTGCTTCGCGTGAACCTCCGAGTACGCAAACGGGGAACCCCGCCAGTGCACAGGAAACATAAAGAACACGTCTTAAAGGGTCACTGAAATAAAATTTTTGAAGTTTTGTTTTTGTTGGCATTACACAGGCTGGCTCATGTAAGCACACCATTCATGCGGTCGATAAAGCAGGATTCATTTATAAATACCGAAAGAAAGAGAAAAATAAACATATGACTAAATACCATGCGTCTTTTTCGGCTAACCAAACAACAAAAACACTGACGCTTTTTCGAGTTGCGATGGAACTGTACTATATCGAAGACTAAGATTCAAACCAGTTTTTGTTTCGGGTCTGCAGAACAAGTTGCTTGGCATCCTCGTCATTGTTGGCTCGTGTTTCTCCAGATTTGGGGAACCGTTATACCGCACTTCTGCCTGGTTATCGGCTGCAGAATGCATGAGATAGGCCAGCCTGCACCATTTAGAATCCTGACGTTCACTAGCCGAAGCGTAAGCATTTCCAGAACGTTATCCGCGTCATCGGAGGCATTCAGCTTCGATGCGCTTCAGCTGAACCTTTTGAGCTTTTTCTGGCTGGTTCGAGTGCAGTCAGAGGCCTGTTCGAACCGGGGCAAGAGTCGACTGCTACGTCACTGTTCCCTCCAGCACTCCATGCGTATGTCACACCACCCCGAGAACTCGCCACATCGCTCGTCGGGCAATGAAAGGTCCTGAGAAAGTTAGGGACTTCAGTATAGAAAAGATTGCTTAAGTACAACAACGTCCATTCGAAAATAGGCGGCGTATCCGTTCCTTCCTTCGCACATGTCAACAAAAAAGGATAGTCTGTCGACGTTTGCCAACAAATGCCTACCTTCGCTTTACCGCTCATTCCTAATGTTGTCCCTCTTAGGTAGCGCTCCTCCCAAGGTAAACACGGTACAGCTTTGCTCAAGTCAATTTAAATTTACCGCGTTCCACTGCTCCAGGTCTGGTGCCTCGATGCAGCGCTACCGAAGAGCGGAGACGGACGCGAATTGAGGCGCCGTACTTCGAAGTTTATAGAACCGCGTCTCACTAGTCCACGTGCGTTCCAAGCAGAACGTGGGACCTATCTAGCGTAACTTTTCTTACTGTTACCACTCGAATTCTCATAATGCCGCCAGAAGCTGTAGTGGCGCGGGCGGCAAGAGGCGACAGGGTAATACTTTTTTCTGCAGTTGATGTAGTATTTCTTTTCGCAAAAATGAAGCGTCTATGACTTTTTTTAAAACAGAACACTGTAAATATTTCTTCTGTGCTATTTTAAGTCTTGTATTTGTGTAATGTCTCGTTTTTGTCTAACAATCTTGACAAGTATGAACATCTAAACCGGACTTTCACGTCTAGATTTCCTGTGAGTATATAAGCCTATTGCGCATACGTCGATTCACTTTGTTCTGGTGGCTGAATCGAGTCACATACAGACAGACAGACAGACAGACAGACAGACGTGCAGACAAACCAAAATTTCTGGGTTGGATTAGCCCACGAAAGACTATCGTCGTTAAATAAGTCAGATCGGGGACTTGAACTGGTTATTGCGACACACTGCACCCACTTCTTCAGACCACTCGGCCATTGCCACCCTTTGGCCAATGATGGAAATATGAAGTCTATATCGTGTGGCCTGTTCATATTCCAAACAACGCTTCACTAATATCGTTCAACTGTTTTGCTTTCGCGGTAAACTTCTGCTTCACTGTGCCGCCGATCTGCCGTTCCCTTGGCAATGCATCACGTGACCCCCCGGGGCGAGCTATGGCGACGGTTGCGATTGCCGCTGCCTGGCCGCTGCCGGCTTGGCGCGTGCGCTCTCAGCCGCTGGTTCACTCCTGACCACGTTATTCGCCGCATGCATGCGATCTGAGCCTTAATCAAAACGAGCCTGGGGCGTCTTCGATACTTGCGCGGGAGAAGGAGTCTTTGAGCTGTCATTGACAAGTCCTGTCTGATCATGCCGCGGATATCACCCGACGAGTCATTCAGATCAGAAAACGCGGGAAGTGGGACGAGTAGTATAACCAGTGCCGATAAATCAAAGATAACAAGTAAAGCCAGGACTGCACCATGGTAAGCCAAACTTTCGTTTTCTAATCCAGAAATAGCTAAGCTAAGCAGCAACCCTTTTCATTTAATTTCAGCCTTCCCAGCAGCTTCTCTTTCTTGTATAACGCTGTAGATTCCTAGGCGTTGAACTCGAAAGTAACTTGAAATACCACCGACACATTGCATATATTAGAAAAAAATGACGTATGGCGTTAGAATATTGATTAAATCTCGCCTTTATTTTATTCCTTCAATACTAATGTCACTGTATTTTTCTTTTACTCATTCACACATTTCTCACTGCATTTCTTCATGGGGTAACACATAAACCACTCATCTCACTTCAGTTCAGACAATTTAAACCAAGCGATAAGAATTGCTACGTCAAGCCCATTTCTCACTAACGCTACGTCATTACTTCACTAAAACAATATATTAACTGTAGCCGAACTAATTAAATATTCCCTTGGTATCTAAATGTATAGAATTACAAACAATCAACTTCTGCACTTAAATGCGATTCTTTCAAATAGGAACGTCAAAAGGTTTGCCCTAAACAATAATTTTCTCTTGCCAAAAGTTCGAACTAATTACGGCAAGCAAACCGTTTATTTTTCTGGAATTTCTTTTTGGAATAGTTTACCTATGACAACAAAGCATCCCGTTCCCTGAATGTAATTAAATCAAAGTTAAAAATTAGTTCATGTCAACTAACTAGCCTGTTTTTCTGTTCCTAATTGTTTCTTGTTCATTGTGAGTTGCATTCTGTAATCACTTCTTTATCTAATAAGCGTGTTATTCTTGGTTTTCACTTGTTTCTGTGAGATTACAAGTGTATACTCTTACTTTATTTGCCTCAACTGCATTTTACTGTAGTTCTGTCTCTCTGCTATATACATTAGAATTTTTTTCACTTCTACATTGTACAAGAGGTTTCCTTGCAGTCTCTGACTACGCGACCTCTTTCTGTATATCTTGCACATGTTATCGTAATTTTGCACAATAAACCTTTTCTGGTTCTGATTCTGATTAAAGGTGCCCAAAAGTCCCAGGAAAATCTTTTCTCTAGCAACTATAATCGCTAGGCAGCAAAAACGAGTGTAAATGTGTGGTAATGCTGCTGACCGCTGTGCGAGTTCACGCAGCACAAAAAGTGCTTTCTGTACCTTGGTTTGGCGCTTTGCAATAGATGTTTAGATTACGAGGACCCTGGAGACCGCCGCCATTGCGCATTCGCTTGATTTGTATCGTTGCGCGGCGCTTTCTTCTCTCCTCCCGCAAGGCCGGGTCGTCTCGGCTCCACTGTGCACAGGCGAACAGACATTTCGAACACCCGCCGAGGTGTAGACGAAAGCGGCCGTTGCGCGATAAAACACGGTCACTGCGACAGCTGTTTCTCCCGGGTTATAGGCTAACTTCCAATCATTGGCCCTTTTGAACAGCACTCAAACCTCCCCACCCCCTTCGCCCTTCCCCCGCCGGGACGCGGCACGCGCGATCTGGGCGAGGGCAGTTCGTGGAGACCCTCTCCGGGAAGCCGGAGGGATGTGAAGCTTCCTCTACGGCCAGGCCACACATCTGTTGCGCCGGAGTTAGTCCGAAAGCCCTTCCGGCTGCCGGCCTGTGCCTTACTTTGTTCGTTTGTTCCTACGCTTATATATAGCCCGTAACTAACACTTGAAGATCACGCAGTGCGGTACGCGCCTGCGAGCCAACCGACGGCGTCTCTATCGCTGCTGCGAGCCACTCTGGCCAGCGCGGCAATAAGCACTCACAACGGTGTGCTGTGCTCCGCAGGACCTGCGTCCTGGGGCTTTTCGCCCCTTTCACCTAAAGGGAAGTACGTACATGTAACTGGGAGGTTGGTGTGGATAAATGTCTTCCCTCGATACCCTTGCCATCTTTTATATTGCCTTCTACTCCACCTGCCCAACGTAGGCTTTGTTGAGGTGTCACGGCGGCGTTTCAGTCCCGCGATCGTGCTCAACTAGCTCGAACCCACGGTGGTCATCGCAGTGTACGTGCATGCTGTGCTTTGTAATGCATCGGTTATGCACATCTTAAGGTAGAGATTGCAAGGTCGATTTCAATCGGTTAGTACCTATATTACCTTCGCTGACTCTTCTGCTGCCTTTATTTTACCCCAGGTTTTCTACTAGCATACCAGTCAAATAAGCTTTTCATGTGCACATGTGTGGAACCCCTATAATACGACTTTCAAGGAGCCGCGATAAAGCGTCGTATGACCGGGGTATTTTAAGACCGTGGTGCGGGTAAATGCCGGCCTAGTAGACTGTCTGACTCGACAGGTGGTGTAAGATTTCAACTAAAGTATTATATTTAGCGCGCTCTCGCGTAATTTGGAAGACTTAGGCTGAAATACTAAGTTTAAAAAAGCTACGCCTATGTTGTCCCCCCCCCCCCCTGTATGGCGTCCAGATAGTCCGCCAGCCAAGCCCTGCGCGCTACGGGACACCCGTGTCATCCGGCGCTATGTATAGCGCGCGAGGTAAAGCGTACATGGTTCAGCAAAATGAGAGTAGGAAGGTGAGTATGAAACTGCCAAGGACCGGAGACGGTTCTACAAGGCGGAGATGAAAAAAAAAACGGCATTGCCGTACATGATGGAATCACCCTTTGAACGGTCCCATACCGTCGAAATGGGTCATTGTGCTCAACACATAGCTGGTTTCGTTTCCCACAAAATCCAGCAATCCGAAATAGATGAAGTGATTCAAAATTAGCGAGTAAACCGTATTTTCGCGAGAATGATAGCGCGGTCTTGCTTCCGTGACTTGCTGCGACGGCCATCGAGTCACCCAAAATGGCTTTGCTAACGGGTACCTGTCTCCACCCTTACGGCGGACGCGCGTGAATTGAGGCAAAGAAAAGAGTGGAGTTACAACGCGGCTTTTATTGACACTGATAAGCATCGAGGAGAGATATAGGGAGAAAGAGCGTCGTGAAAAGAAGAAACTTGGATCAAGCGGACGGGGAAGTGGCTGCTCGGTCATAGCCGTGGGGTTACGTCGTGTGTGTTTTCGCGTTCGTCGGCGGCTCAGTGCGAGCTTCAAATTCATGGTCAGTCCGCCACGTAAACTTCGACTTCTCGCAATTAGCGCGTTTGCTGACCACTGCCGTGTGGGGCCGTCGCAGGTAACCTTGCACTCCCTGCTTGCTTGCGTCTGTTCAGTAACTGGTCTGGCCCGCCTTTGGACCTTTTACCATCAAGCAGCGTCAAGCTGGGGCTAAGAATACGGAAGGTCGGGACGAGGCAGCGAAGCGGTGTGAAATATGGGAAAAGCACCGGTTTATCCTTGCTAGGGTACGTCGTATGAAGCGGACCGCGTGCACACGAGCGTCATATCATTGGGGATTTTAATGCATTGTTTCTATAGAGAGTTTTCACTGACCACGGTGATCCTTTGTAAGAAGTGGGTCCACGTATGTCCGGGGGACGTATCAGCAGGCTTTGACCTCATAGGCTTCACTAAGCTTGGCAGAGCAGAACACACTAAAGGCATGTTCTTCCTTCAAGAAATTGTGTCGTGGCTCAGTTTTGACTGACTGAACAAATTTCGACGACCCTGTAGCCGCCGGCCGTTTGACGGTGTCTTAAGGTTGCCTAGCTGCGGAGTAGCTTGTTCAAGCAAAGCCTGCCCGAGTAAGCGTCGTAAGAAATGTCATGGGAAACCGCCAAGGAGGATTCAGAGAGGCGGACATAATTTTCACATTAGGTTTTTAATAGATTGTCTATGTTAAAATCTATGTTCGTTTTAGGTAAACGAACATAGATTGGTCATAACATGTCGTAAGAGCTCCAGACTACAATTTCCGTAAATAACCATAAAGGCTTACAATTCATTTCAGTGTCCCTTTTTAAGATATGGTTCTTGGCGGCACTGTGTTCTCTTATGGAACTTGATAAATAGTTCGCAGTCAATGAAATCAACTTCCGCAAAAATGGAAGACAGCACAAAGTATGTGGCGGCAAGGAACTCGAGCACCTAGTCTGATGTGCCTCCCCCTTGTTGAATTTTACTCGGTCTTCGAAATGTGTTCTTAATAGAATGGCGACAAGTGTGAGGTTCTCATCAACTCCACATTGCGCGAGTATAGGGCCTCCAGAATTGATTAATAGTTGGCCCAGTTCAATGATGATAATATACGCTTACCTCAGCACATCTCTAGTGCATAATCCTCTAATTAATTTACAAACCGTTGTACAGGACTTGTGAAAGGAACACTGTTTCGTTTTGGTTGTTTAATCGAGCTGGAAAGCTGTCCAATTGTGGAGCAGCTATTTGCCAGAGGGACTATAGCATCCTTTCTTCACTAGTTTCAGTATCAGCCAGGCGTTCATTCCAAATGTAGTCAAGAGTGGGTGTCGCCACCTCTTTAAAGGCCCATAAAAAGATAGTGGGTTGAGTTTTTATGATTTCGCGGTAAATATAGTGTCGATTCATTAAGGGGTCCTTATTTTTTTATTGCTGCGCACTTATTTCTGGTCCGGCTACGGCAGCCCTATTCGTGGCAACGGCGGAGCAACATCACAACGGCACACGTTACATTAGTAAAGTGTGCCTCGATAGCGCAATAATGTAGATATAACCGTAACGCATGTTGCCCAGGTTACATCCCCAGCAAGGGAGGCAATTGCCTTTTCTAAGCCTCTGTTTCGGTACGTGACGCTCCGTGACTGTGTAGGCTAGATACCGTGACTCCGGATGAGCTAAGCGCCCAAATCTGGCCCCTTTATTGCTCCACACCGATAATACTGATGTTAAGAGGTGGCTGCTCAGTTGACCATAAACTTCGGTCAATGAGTCGGTTAGTTTGCTTGTGGTGGGATGAACTCTTTCTGTGAAGGCTTCGTCTTTCGGTTAGCTGTGTCTCGCGTCTGACAAGAAGACGTGTACACTGTCACTTAACAATTCTCTCAGGGCTACATAGTTAAGTATGAAACGTTGAAGGAGCAAGGATGCGACGTCGCGGGCGGTGACAGTGGGTAGTGTGGCTGTTTCTGCGTACCTCGTAAGGTCGTCAGCCGCAACGATAATCCAGAGGTTGCCTGTAGCCGTGGTTGGGAGCAGACCATATATGTCGATGCCAATATGGTCGAAAGGTGGGTCCGGACATGGTAATTAATGACCTTTCTGTAAATGACCATTTCCTTGCGGCCTGTTTATTTCGTACCACCGTGAAATGCTCATCTCATTTCCAGCACATATCTAGAATAAAACTATGTTACAATGATATTGTCACGCATTCCCTGCTCTATACAAGAGGTTTAAAGGAGACGAGGACGAAGGGAGCATCTCCATCCACTTTTCTTCAGCGCGTGCTTACTGACGATGGCGACGAGAAGGAGGAGAGTGTCTCGGGCGGTGGTGCGCGAGACCACGTGCAGTGAGCTTGGCGAGCAAGAACACGAGTCTAGCGCGCGATGTGCAGGGAGTAAGGGACTGCTTGGCTTTGTTGTTAAAGTCAAAAGTTCGCCTTTTTAGATTTTTGATAATAACTTCACTCACCCGGATTAGTTTATTTTCGTTTTTGTTGCTTGAAAATTTGCCTTCACAATATTTTCGCTGACATGGCTTCTCGCTCACATCGCCATTAATATTTAGGGATGGTCCCCAGCATTGTATAATGCATTTGGAGCATGGCTTCACTTTCTGATGTCACCGCCTATCTATCGGAACTTCGATCCCTGTGGTCCCACGAATATCCACACTCATGCTGGGAATGTGATCTTGGTACAAAGCTCCCCAAACGGATACCTTGCTCAAGCGAGTACGTTGTTGGCTTTTCGAGTAGCCAACTGACAAAAGCGGAATCTATCTACTCCATTATGATAAATAGTGTCCGGCTATTGTGCAGTTTTTTGGCAAGTTTTGAACCTACTCGTGTGCGGCCGCCTCTTTGAAGCACTTAAGGACAACCACGCAATGTGCTGGCTGTCCCGTTTAAAATGTCCGTGTGACCGTCTTGGTATTTGTGCTCCACGACTTGAAGAGTTATATGTATGCGTCATTTATAGGACGGGCCGCAAATAATGACCCGCCGATGCTTTGTCCTGTTTGCCGCTTCCTTCTGAGCTTTCATAAATTCTAAATTCTATCATCTCTTCGAAAGACGTCCGCACTAAGCAACACGACGGTCCCTATATTCAATTATATTCAAATATCTTCAAATTTTCAATTGAATTATTCAAATATAATAAATTATTTTCTTCCTCTCGGTGATGTTCCTTAACGGACGGAGTACGCCGTGCTTTTCTCAGGCAAGCTACACAGTTTGCTCTGCGTGGCAGCCTTCTCGGTACCACCGAATCTAATTAGGATATTACTGGTGCGACATTCATCGCACACTCAGGAGCATGGTCGTCTTGAACAAAGTCTCTTATCACCAGCACTGGGACCTCGTAGTTCACAACGTCATTTACGCGTACAATTTCACAACTGCACCCAGCAAAAACTTTCCCCGTTTTGTTATCTGCGTACGTGAGCCATCGAGCAATCTAGACATCAGCCTGCCCTAACTACAGATTTCCAAAAGTGCACGCCATGTTCTTGCACTATGAAAACGCAGAAGACTGCTGCCAACTCGCTCGACGTTTCACAAGTGAAGTATGGCAGAATCATTTCGCAATGCAAATGTTCACACAGTCCCATCGTATTTATTAACGCGATAGCGTTATTAGGCTCATTTTTCGATTTCGCCGTGGCTGCTTGCCGTCCGCTATCAGCCGTGCCCTTTAGGCGTCCATGCAAATACTTCACTGCGGCCCCGTGGAAGCTACGTCGGAGCAGTGAGATTCGAAGGCTCCGCTGAATCTGCTGTGGCGCAACGTAACTGAATTTTGGAAAGAAGGACAATGATATAAAGGCGGATACGAAAGAAAGGACAAGCTTTGATAGCAGGTGCTGCGCCTGCGCTGCGAAGTTTGTTCTTTGCCCGCTCGGTGGTAGTATGCCCGTAGATACCGTCGCCAGCCGTGCCCTCAACATACGCCATCCCATCAAAGCGTGTTTCCACCAGACGATATAAAAATACATATTTCCGGTACTTCATAGCCCGAAGCTACCTGGGCTATGGGTCACGCCGTAGAGGAAGTCTCCAGAAGAATTTGGACCACTGTAGGATGTCTTACGTATGCTGAAATCTCGGCACACAGGAGTTCTTGTTTTCTGCTTTCATCAGGAAAATCAACGAAACATCATCATCAAGACAGCATATACAGCAGTAGTCAACCTAGCAATCTTGTGATTGTGCAACGAACCAACAAAGGGTGGACCGCCAGTGTGGCATAATAGACATGCATAGACAGGTCGTGAAGAAGGGGAAGGCCATTTACTCGATGGAGGAATGAAATAGCATTCGAAGGCAAGGAATGGACTCGGGCATGCGCAGGACAAGTATTGCGAAGGTTAATGAGAAAGCTTTCATCCTGTAGTCGACCTAAATAGGATGCTTATGATGATGACGACGAATAGGCCCTCCAATCATGCCTTGATAACGCTTTCGATGAAATAGGAGAAATCGCTCTCCCAGCCCCCGGAGAAAGGGGCTGGGAAAACAAAACCGGGACGTGCCATGGTAGGAAAGACAGGCTACCGCGCTCAAAGAGTAATGACTGTGCGCCATAATAGACATGTCACCAACCCAGCGACTCAGCATTATAACTCTCCTCTACCGAAAATACGGAACCAATACTGCACAAGAAGAGGCGGTATGTCAGGATCATGTTCATTCACCAAAAGTTCTAATATCATGAGACCACAGTGTACCCAAAATCAAAGAGCTACTAAGGCACAAAGCGCCGATTGTCATAGTTGACTACTCTGTTAATCTTTATGACTGCCGGGCTCTCCAGCATACAGAACAAAGAAATGGGATTGGGAGCTGTCCTCCTGGCAATCTTAATAGCTGAAGTATCAAATGTGAGCGTAATACCGTTAGAGACTCTCAAGGGATATTGCACTGTTTTCTGCAGGGAGAATACCTAAGTGCACCTGGGCAATATTCCCACCCAGAATGGAAAAACTTTAACGTCACCTGGGTACCAGAACCCAATGGTCTGGAAGAGAAAGACGCACTGACCAAGAGGCGCACAAACTTATACACCGAGCTCTTAGCGACCACGACTAACATATTGCCCTCCTCAAAAATCCTAAAGAACGAATACTCATCCTATGCCTCGGAACACGATGCTTCTCCTTGCTGGAATGAGGTGGTGTCACTGCCAAAGAATAAGAAACTCTTTGTACAAAAAGCCAGTACAGGCACCTGAAAATGTGTCTGTGAACAACCCCAACATACCATATTCCACTTCTTCTAGACATGTGAGGCAGCTTTGAAAGCTCGTTACCACAAGATCAGCGGGATCTGATTTAGACGGCAGGAGAATGAGATGCCGCATCTGGTACCGTAGACTCAGGTTCCACCTGTGAGCGCCCTGTCATCTGTTTACCCCAGTTTCCTAAACAACAATAATTTCTTCCTAGACAAGGATCTTCTCTCTCTTTTTCTCCCTCTGTCTGTATTCGAAAAACGCAACATTGTCGACACCGGCTGACACACATCAGCATAAACACTGACATTGACGCCTCCTCGCTCAAAGAGGCCTACGCCTCACCTCCGCATTCTTTCACGCTCACATTTAAGCCAAAGTAGCGTAGAGAGCCTTTCTCTCTCCTGGCTCAAAGCGACTAAAAACCCTTGTTGTTAGTCTTTCACTTTTTCATGACCTTTAGTGCTCATCAAGTACAAATGTTTCTCTGTCACCTCAGTGTATCCACCTCATCTCGAGTGGCAAGCCCTACCGTCAGCTGGGCTGACCTCTTCAGCTTTCAGTAAAGGCATTCTCTTCCTCTATAGAGTGCTAGGCGGGTTCACCCTTTCCACCAAATTTTCATAGCTAATCTCTTCACCGAGTTCTTGTTCGACGCTTAGTGCTTTTGCGATCAATGGCAGCCATTCCGTTAAAAGAATGGTCGACATGTTGTACCCCCTGCCCCTGACGTGACCCGCCCATGCCCATTACCTTCGTTTAATTTGCGCTAGGATGTCTTACACCTTATTCCTTTGCATATACGACAGGGCTATTTTCCTACCCCTCAGCGTGACTCCTATCGTTCTCCTTTCTATAGTCCATTTTACCCGTTTACGTTTCCTTATGAGTCGTTTGGTGAGACCTTGGTTCTGCCTCATTTCTTGCACGTGCGTCAAAATTGAAAGAACGCACTTATCAAATAGTACCATTTTGAGGGAGAGAGAACCTGTGCTAGTTAGGATATCTGAATTCTTACCGAGAGCAGTCCACTTGACGCTAATTCTTCGTGTAATTTCAATTTCATGGTTTTGATCAGTAGATATGATTTGGTCAAGATACACATGCTCGCCTACTGGTTCTAACACTACGTTACCTATTTCAAATTCTTGTGTTTTGTCATGCTTATAGTTGCACGCCTGCTGCAACACTTTCTGAGCACAATTGGGAATGCATGCGCTGCAAATCCTCGCTGCCTTGACTGAACATGACAAGGTCATCAGCAAACGTGAGATGGCTCAGATATTCCCTAATAATTATCACACCTCTTTTCTTCCACCTAAAGTTTCTGAAGACATTCTCCCGACTGGCAGTAAATAACTGCGGAGATAATGTGTCCCCTTGAGGGTCACCCTTTTTCTAACAAAAAAGGTCTTTGATGAAGCAGTATATTTTCTGTGCATCCATCGCAAACGTCCTTGCAGAGCGCAACGTATGGCTTGTCTAATCCGTGTTCACGTAAACCGTTATTACGGCTTAGGTAGGACTCAGTCAAATGCTTCTCTATAGTCTATAAATACCATATACCGCGGCGTATGTCGGACGCTTTTGAATTACCTGATTGATAGCGTGGATAGAGTCTAACGTGGAGAAAGATTTCCGGAAACCGCCCGGTTCTCGTGGCTGCTGAAAGTGTAACCGGTTGCCTAGACGATTGATAATTACCTTTCTAAATAATTTGCAGGTAATTGGCAGCAGGCTGCTGGATCTGTAAATTTCAAGCTTCTTGGCGTCATTTTTTTACGAAGGAACACTAATTTCGCATTTTTCCACGCCTTTAGCACCTTTGGAGATCTCAAGCATTGTGAGAATAGGGCTGCGAGCATGGATAAATTCTCTCTGAATCACGTCCAGCAGCGTACACTTTGATGTAACTTCCTCCGCGACTGCGAATATATCAGCAATATTGGAACTTCACACTGGCAACGTTCAAAGCACGCAGTCTGTCTAGCGAGGGAATCTTAGCTGTATATTTAAAAGAGCTCTCGGACATTAGGTGGGATATGATTGGGTTAAGCGAAGTTAGATGTGCCCGAGAAGGGTTCATGGAGGTCACAAATGGGCGTATTCTATGCTACAGTGAACTACAAGAGAAGAAAGAACACGGGTGGGATTTTTAATCCACGCAGAGAAATAGCAGGAAAAGCGGAAGTTTTTCAGCATTACCGAGAGAGTCACGCATCTCGTGATAAAGCTAAACAAGCGGTGCAGGTTTAATATAGTACAGGCGTATGCGCCAACAATCAGCTACGATGATGAAGCTGTACCTTCTAAGAGGACGCCGAATGAGCAATCAAAAAATTCCCCCGCATTTCCCCGAGGGGGAGAATGTGAAAGTGCGAATGCACGGTTGTCGGCCCGCTTGCGGCGCTTGCGCTCGGCCCCCGCAGCCCACCGCCTCGCCGCCTTCTCTTCCATCTCTTCCCTCGGGTTTGTAGTATCACGTGTACACCACGCAGTTATCAAGCCGCTATAACGCCGCTGAGTCGCCAACGCACGCCGCTGACGACGTAGTTTGAATGCGTTAAAGATATAAGGCGCGTTACTCACACTGATATCAGCGTGGCTTCCGTGGCTTAGTCGGTAGCGCGTCGCGCTGCGGCCGCAAAGTCCTCGGATCGAAACCTGGCGCCGGATGCTGTTTCTTTTTTAAATATAGAGGAGCACTGCGGACGCCGCCGACGCCGCCGCCGCCGCCGCCGCCGGCGGTGGATGGTTTGGGGTCGCTTATAAAGTGCATTCGCACTTAAAAGGCAACAGCACGGTTCACAATTGTGATGGGAGACTTACGCAAAGGTCGGTAAGAAGCAAAAAGGAGAAAGGTCTTTGGGAAACTTCGGTATAGACAATTGCAACAGTCGAGGAGATACACGGGTGGGATTTACAGAGAGAAATATCCTGAGATTGACGAACAAATTCTTTTACAATAGAAAGAATAGGAAATGAACACTGGAGAGTCCCAGTGGTACAACCAAAAACGAAATAGACTTCATTCTAAATGACAATTGGGCTATCGTAGAAGAGGTAAAACTTTTAAGTAAGATTCGGAGCAGCGATCACAGGTTGGTTAGACGCAAAGACTGAATCTCAGAAGAAAAACAAAACTCGTGCAAACTAAGAAACCACGCATAGAATCAGTCAGAACCAGATAGCAGGAGTTTAAAATAACTCTTCAAAACAAATTCGCGCTTCTCAGCTAGCAGAATGAGGTCAGCGTCAGCAGGAGAAATGATAGCCTAACATCGGCACCCTGGGAATCAGCAGCAGTTGTGGGAGAGGCAAGATCTAGAGATCAAACTAGAACTCGAAGAAAAGAACGGAACTAAATGCCATGTGTAAGAACTTAAACGGGTCAAATAAGGTTGATTGGGTTGAATTACTCGACCTGTAATAACTGATTGAGAGATATAAAGCAACAGAAATTCGTGCATATAACATGGCAAAGACGGAGAAAACACTGAAAATAGGGGAAGCTTTTAAACAACTAAAAGAAATCTGGCCATCGGCAAAGACCGGATGTACGCCCTCTACGATGAGCAGGAAAATGTTGATGATGGTGATGATAGTTGTAGTTTTTGGCGCAAGGCCAGCTGGGGCAAACAGCGCCAAACAAAAGAATCTAAAAGAAAATAGTGGCTACTAAAGCCAGAATAACAGTAAAATCAATCAGCGGCAATGGTGATGGCTGGTGTAAAGGGCCAGTTTTGATTACGCATGATAGGAAATGAGTTTTAAAAAGTTAACATCAGACGAATATTTAAAAACGCGTTGCACAGAGACCATGGCATTGTCACCCATAAACAAGGAAGGGTGTAGCGGAATGTGTTGTCTGTATAGTTCTTTGAAGTGTCTGTGTCTTGTTGTGTCGAGTTCCTTGCATGTGATTAGGATGTGGACTATGGATAGGCCCTCCCCACACCTGCTACACCCAGGTCTTGGAGAGCTAGTGAGCAGGTGTGAGTGTGTTACATGTGTGTGGCCTATCCGCAACCTAGCTGAGGTAACTTCAATGTGTCTTTTGTGTGAGTCAGTAGCGTATGGTCCCAAGTGTGGTTTTATTACGTGTAACTTGTTATCTGTCTATTCACTCCAGTGTGTTTGCCATGTGTTGTGAAGTTGGTGTCTGATGTGTGGCTTCATATCTGTGCACGGCAGTGTTGCTATGCCCACTGAATTCAAGAGTGTATCAGCAGTGGCCATTTCATCTGTGGTTTCATTCCCGGCTATTCCGCAATGGCCAGGAACCCAACATATTGTTATTTCAAGACTTGATGCGTATGCCGCCATAAGGACCTTAAAACAAGATTGATTACATAATTTTTTGAGCGTTTTCTGGACAAAAGTGCACGTACAACACTAAGAGAATCTGTAAACACTATGGTCTGTGGAATTTGATGTAAGACAATGTGATCTAAAATAAGTAAAAGGCCGTGTGCTTCAGCTGTAAAAATGCTGTTGTGGGAGTCCATTCTTTTTGCCACATTAACGTTCCGTCCGTGCGCAGCACAAGACACAGCATCAGCTGTCTTTGATGCGTTGGAGTAAAACTCTGCACACTGGTACTTATCCTGCAGGCAGAGAAAATGCTGCATAATAGCTGCCCTTGGTGCCCTGTTTTTGTCGAAGTGCACAAAAGACAGGTCACAGGAAACATCCCTGGCTTGCCATGGTGCAATAAAATCAATGATGGATGTCTTGTGGATGTATGAAAATGACACTGCTAGCTCAGAAGCTTCTGCTCTCACTCTGAGAGGGAACGGCATGGGAATAGATGAACGGTTTAAAAAGAGCTGCTGTGAGGATGCATCATGAATGGTCTAGTTAAGAGGATGATTTGTCACAGATTTGATTTTAGAGGCATACAACAAGTCAGTGTATATCCTCTGGTGATACAGGGACCATTTGTGGCACTCTGCATAGAGGCTTTCAACAGGGCTGGTGCGAAAGGCGCCACAAGCAAGGCGAAGCCCCAAATGCAGAACTGGGTCAACCATTTTGTGTGCCGTTTTCGTTGCAGACCCATATACGACGCTGCCGTAGTCCAAGCGAGATCCTACCAGTGCAGTATAAAGATGCAGGAGTAGCTGCTTGTCTGCACCGTACGATTGCTGAGAGACGACTTTAAGGATATTCATAGTTTTCAGGCATTTTTGCTTAAGCATGTTCAGATGTGGAAGATATGTTAGTTTGTTGTCGAATATTAGGCCTAAAAACTTGTGCTCCTTTTTTACAGGAATCGACACGCCATTTAGAGTAATGTCAGGGTCCCCAAGCATCCCGCGAAAACGGGTCAACACAAAGCAAGTACATTTTTATGGGGTTCAGCTTAAAACCGTTTGTGTCCGCCCAGCCAGCAAGTTTGTTCACGCCGAGCTGGACTTGACGGTCACAGATTGACATATTACTTGATTTAAAAGATATTTGGACATCATCTACATAAACGGAACAAGAAATGGTTGGTGGCAATGCCTTACGGAGTGAGTTTATCTTCACTATGAAGAGTGTGCAGCTCAAAAAACCTCCTTGAGGCACGCCATTCTCCTGAACATGTACATTACAAAGTGCGCTACCAATTCTTACAGGGAAAGTTCGTTCATACATGACTAGAAAGGCTGATAAGCATGTTGCCCGAAACAGCGAATGAATTCAAGTCACTCAAGAAGCCGTACCGCCAGGCCGTGTCGTAGGCATTTTCCATATCAAAGAGGACTGTAATGCAGAACTCTTTGTGA
The DNA here is from genome assembly GCA_013339765.2 of Haemaphysalis longicornis. NCBI lineage: Eukaryota > Metazoa > Arthropoda > Arachnida > Ixodida > Ixodidae > Haemaphysalis > Haemaphysalis longicornis. The sequence goes on along the minus strand of CM023455.1, from coordinate 88,154,736 downwards.
ATGAAGGCATCTTTTATGTAGGATTCCAACGCAACAAGCTGATCATTGGTGGAGCGCCCCGCCCTGAAGCCTGCCTGCCAGCCCTCGAGAAGACCGTTGTACTCAAGGAAGTACACGAGCCTGCGATTGATCATCTTATCGAAGAGCTTGCACAGGCAGCTCGTCAGGGCTACAGGACGGTAACTTGAGGGGGGGGCGAGTCCTTTCTCTCCTTCAAAAAAGCCACTACTATGGCCTCCCTCCAAGACTTTGGAATGTGCCCCGAAAGCCATATTGTAATATATAGATGTAGAAGTGTTTCGAGTGTGTCTGCGTGTAAGTGTTGTAACATTGTTTATGTGATGATGTCTGGGCCTGGAGCTGAGGGTTTACACGCGCTCAGAGCTGCCCTCAGCTCATGAAGTGAAAACAGGGAGTTGTAAGAAGTCTGTGATTTGTTGTTGTTTTGTAGGGACTTCTTTTCACTAGAGTCTTTATACTTCAGGAGAGTGTTCGTGTAGTGTGCTGAACTGGACACGTGTTGGAAGTGTTGTGCGAGTGTGTTAGCCTGGTCTTCCAGTGTGTCCCCTGTTGTACTGACCAGGGGCAGGCTGTGTGTCTGTTGTCCTTTAAGTTTGCGTATACGTGTCCATACCTTGCGTGTGTCTGCGTATGAGTTTATGGGTGTTATTAATGAGCGCCAACTACCTCTTTTTGCCTCACGGCACACACGTTTCCCGAATCCCTTGGCCCGTTTGAACAACAGGAGGTTTCCCGACGTGTGGTACCGACGGAGGATACCCCACGCCTTGTTCCGGGCCTCTCGCGCTCACCTACAGTCCTCATTCCACCATGGCCTCCGCTGGTTGCGCGAGGCACCAGAGGCGTGGGGAATGGACTTTTCGGCGGCGTCGAGGATGTGCGCCGTGTTTGAGTTGAGCGGCTTCATCTACGTGTAGGTGTCTTATGGTTGTGTAGTGTAGTTTTGATGTCTCTGTAAACGTGTTCCAGTTAGCTCGTGTTTCATTTAACCTATTATGGGGAGATGAACTGCTTGGGCCTTTACCTATATATTGTCCCGTGACATTACAGAGCACACGAGAACACGACAGAGCAATAGAGCACACGAGCCGCTAGCTAACGCGCTCCTTCGTCGTCCTCTGCTGTGCCCATCACACGGCTCGTACCCACGCTGGGGAGTAGCATGTCTGTCCTACTTAATGCTCTCGTCCCACAGACTGGCACGTGACAATATGTTAGTGAGGTGGGGAAGTGGTCTCTGCCATATGGGTCAGTTCCCACACTCCACTCGAGAAGAGAAATGAGAACTACGGAGCCAATGGCCAAGTCAAGATATGAGTATGCGTTGTGTCCTATGTTATGGTATGTAGGCGGTTTGTTGTTGAAAAGGCATGCTCCAGAGGATGTAAGAAACCTCTCAATCAGGCGACCCCGGGCATCCGTACGAGAAGAGTCCCAAAAAGAATTGTGAGCATTAAGGTGTCCTGTTAAGATGTATGGTTCGGGCAGCTGGTCAACCAACGCCTCGAAGTCAAAGCTCGAAATTGCAAGATCAGGAGGAATATATATGAAGCATACCGTTATCAATTTATTAAATATTATTGTTGGAATTGCTACAGCCTCAAGGACAGTGTTCAGAGTGACAGGGTGGCAGGCTAAGGATTTCCAGGCAATTATGGCCACACCGCCAGAAGAGTGTGTGCAGCCATCCCCGTCCTTTCTGAAGACCATGTAACTATTCAAGAAATTTGTGTGCTTGGAATTCAAATGTGTTTCCTGAACACACATTACACTTCGCTGATTAGCATGCAGTATTCCGTATACATCGTCAAGATTTTTAAGAAGGCCTCTACAGTTAAATTGAATTATGTTTTCTCTTCCCATTATTTAGTGTTAGAGCTACTGGAGTGTTTATGTTTTTTTATGTTTCGTCTTTCGGGGCTGTGACTCTCGCCTTTTTTAGCTTGTCGGGAGGCTTTGGCGTCGGGACGCGTTCCTTGCGGTGCACCGCAGATAAGAATGGTTCGACGTCCATTTCATCCTCGGATGTCCTCAGAGCACCTGAGCGATCAGGCTCCTTGGACCGCGGACCCTTTGGGGCACGCTTTTCCTTTCAAGCAACCGACGAGGGTTTCAAAAACGCCTCGGATGGCGCAGGCGGTGCGGTGGGGGTGGGAGCTGCCGCTAGCTCCCCCATTTCCATCTCCGTGCCCTCGCATGTGGTTTGGGACGGTGGAGCGGAAGTGGAGGATGCAGCATCACTCCCACCGGACGTGGATGCCTCCACAAGCGCTGCCCCCCCCCTGGGGTGCCTGTGGCAGCCAAACGCGCCTCCACAACCGCTGCTGGCTCAGCGAGCGGTGCGGATGCGGGTTTGACTGCCACAGGCACCCCAGGGGGAGCGGGAGCGGGACCAATTCCGACTCGTGGTACTGGGTCCCCGCCGAAACCAGACGCCGCTCCACCCCCCGGCGAGCTGCGTCGGTGACCTCCCCAGAGGGAAATAGGCGAACCTCTTCCGCGCCTCTGGGAAAGTGATGTTTTCAGTGACCTTGATGTAATGATTTTCTTTTCTAATTGAAACTTTTCGCATTTTCTTGAGTAGGCCGTATGTGGGCCCTGGTAGTTTACACAAATAAATATTTGCGCGATGCAGTTTTCGGCCGGGTGATTGTGTTGGGCACTTTTGCGCAGGTAAGCCGGCCGCGACAGGTGTTTGTGCCGTGCCCCAACCGTTGGCACTTGAAACAGCACCGTGGGTTCGGGATGTAAGGCCGGACTGAACAACGGATGTAACCTGCGCTGATGAATTCTAGAAGGGCCGACTTGTCGAAGGTTAGGATGAGCTGCTTTGTCGGTATTTGTTTATCGTCTCTGCGGATGGTTATGCGCCTGACCGCTCTTACGCCCTGACTACGAAGGCCCTCCAGCAGGTCAGATTTAGATTCATTGATTGGGTCATATTCGGAAATCACGCCCTCGGAGCTGTTTAGACTGCCGTAGGGCATGACTCGGATGGCCAGATCGGCGATGCGGGTTTGTGCAAGTAGTTTATCAGCCTGATCCTGGCAACTGACTTCACCAAGGATTAAACCAGTTCTTTGCTTTTTGGCTTTATATGATTCGCCGATGACACATTCAAGAAATTTGGAGACGAGAAATACTGACTTTGAAGCAAGAGGGTTCAACTGGTCAACTGATTCTATCACTAAGAAGCGAGAGTAGTTGTTCGGTGTCGGAATACTCAAGTTGGGAAGTGGTGGAAAGAAAACTTCGGTGCGGCCCCTTTTCGGGGGCCGATCACGTTTGGTGGGGCGGGGGGTTTGGAAAATGCCCTATGATACATTGGAAAGCAGGGAGACGGGGGTACTTTCTCCTTTGACCTTACCCTGGTAGTCAAAGAGGTCTCGGAGCTCCCAACCTGGTAGACAGGCAGAGAGCCCATCGGCCGGAGCTTGACCAAGGCTCCGACGGCCACCGTTTACGGCTGCTACCCTTCACCTTTAAACACCTCGCCACGGTTGGACACGGCTTATGTATGGAAGCTCGGGGTCCGCGGTGTCGCTGCTCACCGTCACCATTAATAGTCAAGGTGCCCCGTGCGGGGAGGGAAATATTACGCACACATTAGACGAGACAACTGAGATTGCAGAACGACTCTACAACGGGCCGTATGCCAGCAACGTTAGATCTGTCGTAACTACTGAAAGTACAAGCTCACCTAGGGACGCCGAACTAGTAATTAAATAGGATGTATGAAAGGTTCGCAAAAACCATTGATCTCTTGAAAAAGATAGAAGATTTCGCCCAGGAAGACTTCGTTTGACTACTTTCGGAATGCTTGAAGACTCAGAAAGTGCCCATAGCCTAGAAAACCACAAATATTACTTTGAATAATAAGAAGGGAGATCCCATGGACCGCACGAGTTACACACCCATTAGCCTACTCTCGAAAATTACTTCAAACTGTTTAGCAAGAATATTGTGAGCCGCATAGGTGACAGCCCGGATTGCCATCAACCAATAGAGCAGACTGGGTTAAGGAAAGGGTACTCAACCACGTATCACATCCATGTCATCAACAAAGTAATGAAAAAATCTGCAGAGTACATTGCATTTATAGATTACAATAAGCGTTTCATTCCGTACTCTCCGCAGCCATTCTCGAAGCACTTAACACCTGGGAAAAGAGGAAACCTGCATAAGACTTCTAGAAGACATATATAAGGCCTGCGTGGGAAAGATAGCCCCCCACAAGCAAAACGATCAAATTTGCGATTCGAAAAGGAGTGATACAGGGAGAACCAATCTTCAAAAACTATTCAAATCCTGTCTGGAGGCGGTACTACTTAAGAGATATTGACACGAAAAACATAGAATCAAGGATAAACAGATAATACTTAAGCCATTTTGGGTTTGAGGATGACATTGTCTTGCTGAGTGCGACTGCTGAACCCATGCGAGAAATACTTGAACGTCAATCAGAAAGCTCTGCCATGGGGCTACAAATATACATAAAAATATAAAAACAACAAGGAATAACATTGCCAAGAACGTCTTCTTCAGCTTAAGAATCGAAACGCTAAAGTGGTAAAAGAATAAAACTACTTTGGACAGAGGGTTAGTGCTTACCCCGGTGACCAGAGAAAAATTTGACGCAGAACAAGTACCGATTGGGCAGCACTCATCAACCACTCCGAAATAACGAAAAGTAAGCTACCTCTGCCACTCAAAAGAAAAATCTCTGACCAGTGCATACTGCCCGTGATGACATACGGAGCTGAAACTTGCCGCCTTATAGAACAACTAGAGAACAAACTTAGGTAGCCTTAACGGGTCGTGAAACGAACTTATTAATAACTCTCAGGGACAAGAAATGAGCTACCTGTTTCACAGAAGAAACTATAGTAGACGGTTTCATTGTTCATATAAAAAAAGAAATGAATTTTCTCTGGCCATGTTGTGACACGAACAGACATCGGGGTGAAAGTTAGGGTAACAAAGTGGATACCGATACGGGTATAGAAGAACGGGAAGGCGAATAACAGGATGGAGGGATGAAATGCCTAACTTCGGGAGTAAACCCTGTACCCGAGCTGCGCAGGGCAGGAGCGGCTGGAGGTCAATCGGAGAGGCCATCGTCCTTCAGGGGACCTGAATAGGCCGATGATGACGACGATTGTGATGTTGCCATTGGCGTCCTGGAGTGCACACATTTAATTTTTGGCAATAGTGAGCTTCTTTCCACTCTCTTCCAAACCTACTGCGGGTTTCAATGTTGCTTCATCTTTTGCAACGTTGAATGCGCAGATATCGCCAGATTTGCTTTTGTTGATAAATTGTGGCATTTACGCCATTTCTGTTTGGTCTGGCGCACTGCATACTATCAATTTTGGGAGCTTATAAATAAATTGCTTAGTTTTCTGTGATAGCCGGATTCATATAACGTGGGCTGTTTTTCTCCAACGGCTAGTCTTGACTGAATGACGGCATTTGTGAAATTAGTATTGGCAGCACCTAGACCATTGTGTTCATTAAACAATGTGGAGAATTTGTTCTCAAGTAACAATCTGAATCCTTCCACTGTCCGTTTATTGGAGGGCACGTTAGGTGTATTCCCCTTTAGCATCGTTATTCGTCTCCTTAATCCAGGCGGATACGACTGCTGCCTATCTTGGGATTACTTGTTTTAACCCTCCCAGGAGTCGCCAGGCGAGAGACTTTATTCGTGCGGTCACAGCGCTAGGAAGGCTCAGCAAGAAAGGTGATGTCGATGACACTGTCGCCGCCGAGATGAAGATGATGCGATGATAATAGGGTGCACACCCAGGAAAGGGCGATTGTCCACATACTAAAATATAAACTGTACAGCTTCTCACACTTATCCTCCCCCTTCAGAAAAAGCGGTCACCTGGCCGCTGGCTAGGGCGTGTCGGAACGATGAACGTATGGCTTCAACCGAGAAACGTGAACAATTTCAGTCCCGCGGCAGCGACGATCGGTGACAGCGTTGTTCGGAGCCACGCGATAATTCACCGGGGACGTTTGCTGAAGCACGGTATAAGGACCGATGAATCGCGAAAGCAGCTTTTCTGACACACCAGGTTGGCGTACGGGTGTCCAGAGCAAAACTTGGCCCCCTGGCTGAAAAGAGACACTGCGGTGAGTCTCATCGTAGTGAGACTTGCGGAGAATCTGACTGGCTTCAGTATTCTCCCGGGCCAATTGCCGGCAGTGAGCGACGCGGGCAACGAATTGTGCGGGGACATTCGCCGTGCAGTCAACAGGTGCAAAAAAGAAAAATGAATCGAGAACAGAAGGTGGTGGGCGCCCATAGACAAGATAATACGGCGAAAAACCAGTGGTGCGTTGAACTGCAGAATTATACGCGTATGTCACAAAAGGCAGAATAGTGTCCCAATTGGTGTGATCTGGTCGGATATAGGCAGAAAGCATATCAGAAAGTGTCTGAAGAAAGCGCTCAGTTAACCCGTTTGTTTGAGGGTGATAACTCGAGGTCGTTTTATGGACGGTATTGGCGGCACGAATAACTTCCGCGAGGACTGCTGACAGAAACGTCTTCCCATGGTCGCTTAGAAGAGCGCGTGGTGGGCCGTGGCGCAAAAATAGGGAGTGTAAGAAAAACCCGGCGACCTCTACGGCGCAACCGGTTCGGAGAGGGGCGGTTTCAGCATAGCGGGTAAGGTGGTCAACCGCAGTTACTACCCGCCGATGACCAGCTGGGGTAACGGGCAACGGGCCGTATAAGTCGATGCCCACAACATCGAATGGTGCCGACGGACAAGGTAGTGGTTGCAGCGGTCCGGCAGGTGATGTGGTTGGCCGTTTACGGTGCTGGCAGGGCGCGCAGCAAGGGACATATTTGGAAACACTGGTAGAAAGCCCAGGCCAAAAGAAACGACTTTTGATTCAGTGATAGAACGTGTGAAAGCCTAAATGTCCGGCGTAGCGTCGTCGTGAAAAACGCGCAGTATCTGCTGTTGAAGAGCACGCGGAACGACGGGAACCCACTTGTCACCGGTAGGGTCGTAATTGTAACGATGCAGGATACCATTAAAGAGACGGAACTTCTGCAGCTGACGACGTAAGCGGCTGTTCGACGGCTCTGCCAAACCGTTCAGTTCATCCATTAGTTTCCGACAATAATGGTCTGCCCGCTGGACTGCAACGAAGTCTTCGGGACAGTCGAGCTTCACGACGCCCAAAAGCGTCATTGGCAGGGTGACTTGAGCCGCAGGCGCTGATGATTCACTTTGTGTCGAGACAGGGCAACGCGAAAGGCCGTCCGCATCCATATGCTTATTTGCCAGATTTGTAGGTCACAGTGAAATCATACTCTTGCAGCCGCAAGACCCAGCGGCCAAGCCGTCCATTCAGGTTCTTGAGCGACGAGAGCCAACATAAAGCATGGTGGTCAGTGACCACCGTAAAATGACGTCCGTACAGGTATGGGCGAAATGTTTGTACTGCCCAAACAACTGCGAGACACTCTTGTTCCGTGATTGTATAATTTCGTTCGGCAGGTGTCAGGGCACGACTTGCGTAGGACACAACGTTTTCTACTGAAGATGCGTTGCGCTGCAACAGCGCGGCAGCGAGGCCATGCCCACTGGCGTCTGTGTGTAGGATAGTCGCCGCCGTTTGGTCATAATGGTGGAGCACCGGCGCAGAAGTGAGAGCGTGCTTTAGATTTTCGAACGCTGCTTCGCAGTCATCAGACCATGTGTAAGAGGTGGCAGATGTGAGACGTTTGTGGAGGGGCGAAGCAAGTGATGCGAAGTTTGGTATGAAACGCCAGAAATAAGCAGCTAAGCCAAGGAAACTGCGGAGGTCTTTGAGACGGGTCGGCCGGGGAAAGTGTTGTACGGTGTTAATTTTGTCGGGATCCGGGCAAATTCCGTCTTTGCTCACTACGTGTCTGAGCACCTTGATGTATTTGCTCACGAATCGGCATTTTTTTGTGTTTCGTTGAAGCCCGGCGTTGGCAAGGCATGTAAGGACTTCATCTAGGCGGTGTAGGTGGTCAGCAAAAGTAGAGTAAAAAACAACAATGCCCGTCTAGATAGCATAGGCAGGTTCTCCATTTAAGGCCACGAAGGACGGTGTCAATCATACGCTCAAATGTGGCCGGAGCGTTGCACAGCCCGAATGGCATCACGTTGAATTTGTAAAGACCATCTGGCGTGGCGAAAGCTGTTTTCTCTTTATCGGCTTCGTGCATGGAAACCTGCCAGTATCCAGAGCGAAGATCGAGGCTTGTAGAGTACTTGGCACCTTGCAAAGTGTCCGGGGCGTCATCAATGCGGCGCATCGGGCAGATATCTTTAAGTGTTATTTTGTTCAGCGCCCGATAGTCGACGCAAAAGTGTACGGAACCGTCTTTTTTGCACTAACACAACAGGCGAAGACCACGGAGTCGATGAAGGACGAATGATATTCCGCTTGAGCATGTCGTCGACGTTATCTTGTATAACCCTCCGCTCGGATAGAGAAACGCGGTATGGGCGGCGGCGAACAATAGACGATGCATCTGTATCGATGCGATGCTCCGCAGCAGATGTCTTTCCTAGAACAGACGAAAAAATGTCGAAGGAACGCTGGTGTTTCGATAGCAAGACTTGTAATGCTTGCTTCTGGTCTGGTGTAAGATCAGAACTTATTGCTGTGTCGAAAGCAGAGGCTGGGGTTGGCGACTTGGAGGCGTGTTGATCTGTCGAAAGTGTAGACAGTGGGAGCACAGACACTGCCTCATCGTCACAAACTGAAGTGACCATGGCACCTTGCGGTAGCAAAATTGTTTCGGTAGACGTATTTACTGCAGCAAGGAGAGCTGAACCAGACGAAAAATGGACGAGGCAGGAAGGTATGACTACGCCTTTCAAAATAAAATTCCCAGCTGGTTCAATCAACACATCACCATCAGTGACTGTGGTCGAGGAGACGGACAAAACTGTTTCTTCTCCTGGGACAAAATAGAATCGGTCCTCGCTACTAAGCGGCGTTGCTTCGGTATTTCGGAAATACTGGCAATCGAGGTATCAGCGATTTGAATGGTGGTTTGGCGACAGGTGATGACCGCTCAGGCCGACGACAGAAAATCCCAACCCAAAATGAGTTGATGTGCACATGAGGACAACACTGCGAACTGTATGTGATGACGTATGGAATCGATGAACACACGAGCTGTTTCAGAATCCGGAGGGTCGAATCATAACACTGTTGGCTCCACGAAGAGTCGGACCGTCAAGGGCGTTGTAACCTTGCGTAACCTACAGCACAAATCTGCATGAATCACGGAAACACTGGCACCTGTATCGACTAAAGCTTCGGCCCAAACTCCTTCTATGAGAACAGTCAATGTATTTGATGGGGACTTAGGGGGACTTGAAGATTTTTCCCGTGACGCAGTTTCTCCCCAGAAAACTGCTGCTTTCAGTTTTCCGAGAGACGGTCGGAACGTGAGAGGCCGAGGGGGAGAGGAGACGACGACCGGCGGTAAGGGGGAAGGTGGCCGACGTCGGGGAGAATGTTGCGGGCGAGGCGGGTCATAGGAGTCAGGAGGGGGCGAAGAGCGACGGGCAGCTGGTGGAAACAAGGGTTGTCCATAATGGCGTGGGTTGTTATCACGGCGTGCGTTCATAGCGTAACTGTATCTCTCGTCCTGCTGGCGCCGTAGACAAATACGTGAAATATGACCCCGGATGCAACAGTAGTAACAAACTGGCCATGAAGGGCGCCAGACGGAATAAGACTGCGAAGTAGAAGAGACCGTAGAAATGGGAGCCACTTGCGCGCAGGATTGCCCCACGTGAATTAGCGGCGTCGACTTTTCCATGACCGGTGGCAGTGTGGAAGCAGAAGCCGCAGGACATGTGCAGGAGTGCTCAGCCTTGTACGGAGGATCGGACTTAACAGTGGCCAGCTCATCCCTGATGAGATCACGCAGGCCGGTAACCAAGCTTTCTTGTTGAGGTGCGAGCACTGTAGTACTCGGAGGCTGGTGGCGGTTGTCTCGGAGATTGTGCGAGACATGTCCTTCAAGCTCCTCGCGAATGATCAAAGGAATCATGGCGCGCAAGCCGACGTCCTTCGAGAAGCCTTCGCCCCACATGGCTGGCTGCACCCTCATAGATTGCAGGTCTTCGAGTCGTTTGCATGCGGCTATGACGTCCTGCACGCGTGAATGGTTCGGCAGGGCAAGTGCCTGAAAAGAAAACGGGGCAATTCCCTTCAGAATACGCCGAACCCGGTCTTCTTCCAACATGCTGCCATCCACTTGTCGACGCAGGGCCCAGACATCCTCGATGTAGGATGTATAGTTATCCATGGGATGTTGCACGCACTCATGGAGTTTTTTCTTGGCAGCTTCAGTGCGCGTGGAGGATGTGCCGAAAATTCGACGTAAGTCAGTGGTAACTTTGTCCCAATCGGTGAAATCTTCGCGATGATTAAAAAACCAAGTTTTAGCCACCTGGGTCAGACGGAAGGGCAACTCCGCTAGCTTGTAAGAGTCATCGCATCAATTGAAGGAACTGACGCGGTTGTACGAGTCGACCCACTCTTTCACGTCGTCACCGCGGAGGCCAGCGAAAGATGGAGGATCGCGCTGGCGGCTGGTGACAGTAAAGGTAGGCTGGATCGGGGCTGCAGCGTTGCTGCCCGAGCGGCTGCTCTCGTGCTGCATGGTGCTGGTGGGCAGTAGCAATCGACGACCTGATCGTAGCTCCAGTGGTGCGGAAGCGAGAGGTAGACTGCGGGATCAAAGCACCTTCCACCACTTGAGAGGCTCCGGGAGTCGCCAGGCGAGAGTCTTTATTCATGCGGTCACAGCACTAAGAAGGCTCAGCAAGAAAGGCGACGTCGATGACACTGTCGCCGCCAAGATGAAGATGATGCGATGATAATAGGGTGCACACCCAGGAAAGGGCGATTGTCCACATGCTAACATATAGCCTGTTCAGCTTCTCACAATACATTCATACATACATACACACATACATACATACATACATACATACATACATACATACATACATACATACATACATACATACATACATACATACATACATACAGTGCAAGTGCCCGAGAACCTTCTCACCGCCTGGTCCGCTTCCGGCGGTTTCGAGAACCTTTGCGTATGCCCCGCGGGCGGTCAACAAACACCCTCTCATCCTTTCTCTCCAAACATTCCCCGAAAACCAAGCACCGGCCTGACTTCCCTGTGACCTACTTCGCGCTTAAACTATACAACCTTCTTTGCCCCTCAATATCTCCCCCGACATAATCCAAAACCAATCCTCTTTCTCATTTCACTTCCTTCTTTCCTTCTCCCCTCTCACCTGGGGAACCTACCCCTATATAAAGCGTGCCAGCCAGGCGAGAGATTGCCCTGACGAAGCAAGTCGCTTTGCTGAAACGTTGGCAAGAAGTGTGTTTTTACCCTGTTCAAAGTTTTTCTTTCTTGTGTTCTTTACCATCTTCAAAAGTTCAACTGCTCCAACTACATACATACATACAATACAACGACATACATACGTACATACATACATACATACATAACATACAATACATACATACATACATCATACATACATACATACATACATACGAATACATACATACCTACAGCGAATCAGAATGGGAAATGAGGGGCTCGTTGAATTAAATCAGAAATAAGGTGTGACAGTCAAGAAAGCCTCGGAAAGCAAAGAGCAGAATGTGGCAGATCATTGAAACAGATTAAGAATTTGGAAAGACAGAAAGAAAGTGGGAAAAATTGCCTTCCACTTTCTTTCTTTCAAAATTTTTTATCTGTTTCAATGACCCACCACATTATCTACTTTGCCTTCCGGAGATTTCTTGACTCAACCCTATTTCCATCTACATACATAATACATACAAACATACACACACATACATACGTACATACATACATATATACGTACATACCTACCTACATACATACATGCATAAATACATATATACCTACATACATACATACATACATACATACATACATACATACATACATACATACATACATACATACATATATATATACATACATAAATACATTCGCGCACACATACATGTCTATATATTGCCGCGAACCATGCATTGGATTTGTTTATTTGAGTTTTGCTTTTACCGCCGGGCTGCGCCGGTCTGTGTTACCTCCGTGCCAAGGGAAGCGCGTGTTCCATTCTTTCTTTCTGTGCCGCATGTGTTATCTGTTCAGATAGGGAGAGCATTCCGATCTAACGTGAACATCCCGAAATAATCTTCTTGCATCTACAATGTTCTCGATGCGAATCGACGGTTCCAGAACCACGCGCACCGAAAGATAAAAAGCCTGCAGAGCAGATGCCGGGGCATTCGATTCTGCGACGCTCGCTGACGCAAGTCACTTTGTTGACCGCTGCTTCGCCGCCTCTGTATTCTTTTAAGTTGTTAGGGGAGCACAAGTTCGCTCCAATAAACTTGTTTCTCCTGCAAGACAACTGCGTCGTCCTTGGCTTCGTGACATCTGGTGGAGGTGCGGGGTACCCACCCTTCATGCCCACCACAACCTCGGGAAGCCGCCAAGCCAGTCCAACAAGGGCCAGCCCCCGCCTGCAAGATTTACCACCCGAGTTCGGTTTGATGCCAGAAGGGCCCAAGAGAAGGAACGCTGCAACCAACACCATGGTACATGAAACACCGTCGCCAATCATGCTGCAGCAGCCCCGGGAACCGCCATCGTTCCGGGGAGCCCCCGCTGAAGACCCAGAGGAATGGTTGGAGAAGCTGGAGCGCGTGCGGATCTTCAACAGGTGGGACGATGAAGAAACCTTCCGGCATGTTTTCTTTTACTTGGAGGATGCAGCTCGAACTTGGTTTGAAAACCACGAGACGAGAGCGCCTTGACCGACTCGACGCAATTCAAAAGCGAGTTCCTTAAGACCTTCACGACCATGGTGAGAAAAGAACGAGCTGCGATTTTACTGGAAACCCGAACGCAACACCCGAACGGAGTCGTAATCTTCGTCGAGGAAATGAAGCGACTTTTCCGCCATGCGGACCCAGGAATGACGGAGGAAAAGAAACTACGGTTTCTGATGCGAGGTGTGAAGCAAGAGTTCTTCGCGTGCCTTGTTCGCCACCCCCCCAAGACCGTGTCCGAATTCGCATCTGAGGCCGCCGCGATGGGGAAGACGCTCGAAATCCGAACGAAGCAGTACGACCGCCCAATCAATGCGCTGGTTTCGGAGGCGATTGGTGCCAGCGCTATTAACTCCGACTCACTACGCGACACTATCCGCGCAGTGGTAAGGGAGGAGCTGCGGAAACTTTTCCCGATGACGACACCACAACCTCAAGTCACTTCACTGACCGACGTGATCCGGGAAGAAGTACAGCAGGCTTTGGGAACTTCTGTGCCGTCCGAAGCACCCAGCGAACCCCAGGCTATGACCTACTCTGCGGCTGTTCGTCGACCCCGCCCTGCTCCAACACGCCGTCAAGAGGCCCCGCCGTACCGCCGCCCACTGTCACCCGCCCGACTCCCGGTAGCCCGAAAACCAGACGCCGAGGAAGACGGACGTATGGCGAACTCCCGATAATCGTCCTCTGTGCTACCACTGCGGAGAGGCCGACCACATCTACCGTCGCTGCCAATACAAGAGACTCGGGCTGCGTGGTTTCTCCGTCGACGCACCTCGCCCTCTCCCTGGCCAACGACCACGTGAGATCGACGAGTATCTATCTGAAACAAGCCGTGGCCCATCCCGTTTCAACCGCTAGCCATCGCCCTACCCGTACCAATCGCCGAACCGCCGCAGCAATGCTGACTTCGCCCGTGGAAGGTCCCCCAGCCCACGCGGGGGAAACTAAAAGCAGCAACTTCTGGAGGTAAAGTTGCACGATCGCGGAAAAATGAAAACCCTCCAACGACGCAACGACTCGCGGAAGACAGTGACTAACAACATGCCCTCATCCCGACGACCCGACCCAGACCTGACGAGACTCCCGTACACGACGACAGCTATACGCTGCGACGCGTACCCGACCGGACCGAGACGTCCGCTGAGAAGACGATGACAACGACGACGCACAGTGCCCGACCGTCAACACGCACAAGCCGAAATGCGACGCCCCGACGCACCCGGAACTCGAGGAAGGCGCATCCGACGTCAAGGTGTCCATCGACGGCTTTGATGTAGTCGCCCTCGTAGACACGGGAGCCGACTACTCCGTAATGAGCGGACCATTTGCGTCTAAGCTGAAGAAGGTTATGACCAGATGAGACGGTCCGCACATACGCACAGCAGGAGGCCACCTCGTGACGCCATGTGTAACGTGCACATCGCGCGTCACCATAGACGGCACGACGTACCCATGCGTGTTCGTCGTTTTGCCCAACTGCTCCCGCGACGAAATTCTCGGAATGGACTTCTTGAAGGACAACGGCGCAATAATCGATCTGCAGACAAAGTCGATAACTTTTTCCTCCGACCACTCCATGACGCCGGAATCGAACCCCGAACACCGTGCAGCTGTAAGGATCCGCCGATGATCACGTCACCCTGCCACCCCGCGCAAGCTTGATGATCACCGTCTACTGTGAAGGTGCTGCTCCCGACGTCGACGCTATCGTGGAGAGTGACCGAAGGTTGCTTCTTGACCGCGGTGTGTCTGTCGCAAGAGGCATTGCGCCGGTTTAAGCAGCGCAATCCCACGTTTTGGTCACCAATTTCACCGAGGAAGTACCAGCATTTAACAAGGGCGCTGCAATTGCGTTCGTCGAAGAAACGCAACAAGCAAGTGACGTGATAGCAGTCGCTGACTTTGAACGCGCACCCGACGATACCTTCAAGCTTCCGCACCCCTTCGACGTGAATCCGGCGCTACCGCAAGAAGAAAGGAACAAGTTATGGGCTTTGCTGCGTCGCTACAGCGAGTGTTTTTCGTATAACTCAAAGTTACGTCAAACACCTCTGGCGAAGCACCGGATAATAACCGAGGATGGAGCCCGACCTACCCGACAGTCACCGTACCGCGTCTCTTCCCACGAGCGCGAAGCCATCCGGACTCAAGTCGACCACATGCTCAACGACGACATTATAGAGCCATCGAAAAGTCCGTGGACTGCGCCGGTCGTACTCGTGAAGAAAAAAGACGGCACACTGAGGTTCTGCGTTGACTACCGGCGATTGAACAAGGTCACCAAAAAGGATGTGTACCCCCTGCCACGAATCGACGACGCCCTCGACCACCTCTGCCATGCGAGGTACTTCTCATCGATGGACCTGAAGACCGGCTACTGGCAAAGTGAAGTGGATGAGAGAGATCGAGAGAAGACTGCATTCATAACCCCGGACGGCCTATACAAGTTCAAGGTAATGCCGTTTGGGCTATGCACGGCACCAGCAACGTTCCAAAGAGTCATGGACACTGTGGTAGCTGGCCTGAAGTGGCACACCTGCCTCGTATACCTCGACGACGTTGTGGTATTCTCCCGGACTTTCGACGAACACCTCGCAAGGTTGCAGTCTGTACTCGAGGCCATCCGTACGTCGTAGTTAACGCTGAAGCCCGAAAAGTGCCGCTTCGCGTACGAGGAACTGAAGTTTTTGGGCCACGTCGTCAACGCCGCGGGAGTCCTACCTCACCCGGCAAAAACTTCAGCCATTGCGAACTTCCCAAGGCCGAAAGACAAGAAGGGCGTGCGGAGATTTCTCGGGCTTTGCGCATACTACCGGCGCTTCGTCGCAAACTTCGCACGCATTGCAGAGCCACTCACGCGCTTGACGAAAGATAGCACCGCTTTCAGCTGGGAAGACGACCCAGAAAAGGCATTCTGCGAGCTGCAAAAACACCTGCAAAGCCCGCCCGTGCCCGTTCATTTCGACGAAAACGCCGAAACGGAAATACACATGGACGCCAGTGACATAGGCTTGGGTGCCGTCCTTGTCCAAAAACAAAGCGGGTGCGAAAGCGTAATCGCCTATGCCAGCCGTGGTCTGTCGAAGGAGGAGAAAAACTACTCTGCCTCCGAAAAAGAGTGCCTGGCTATTATGTGGCCATTTCAAAATTTCTACCATAAATGTATGGCAGACCGTTCAAGGTTGTAACAGACCACCATGCGCTGTGTTGGCTCGCCAATTTGAAGGACCCCTCTGGCCGTCTTGGGCGGTGGAGTTTGCGCCTGCAAGAGTTCGACGTTACAATTGTCTACAAATCCGGCAGGAAACACTCCGACGCCGACTGCCTGTCCCGCGCCCCTTTCGACCCACCACCACAAGACTCCGATGAAGACAGTGCGTTCTTCGGGGTTGTTACGGAGAGCGACCTAGCCGCCCAGCAGCGTGCCGACCCCGACTTGCGAGTAATGATCGACTACCTCGAAGGACGAAACGTCGCCGTGCCTAGAGCGTTCAAGCGTAACTTACCAGCATTCAGCCTCAGAAACTCCGTCCTCGTGAAGAAGAATTTCAGCCCCGGAACAAGAACGAATATCTACTTGTCATCCCCACAGACCTTCGTGACGAAATTTTGGAAGCGTCCGACGACGGACCCGTCTTCCGGACATCTCGGCACAGCTCGCACTATTGCAAAAATAAGGCGAAGTACTTCTGGCCCCGCCTTACATCCGACGTCACCCACTACGTTCGGAGTTGCCGGGACTGCCAGCGACGAAAAACGCCGCCGACAAGACGCGCCGGACTTCTACAACCGATCACCGTCCCGTCGATGCCCTTTCAACAGATGGGAATGGACCTTCTAGGCCCGTTCCCGACGTCACGATCGGAGAACAAGTGATTGTCGTAGCTACAGACTACATGACGCGCTACGCAGAGACCGCCGCTTTTTCCGCGGGGGACTGCACAAGAAGTCGCCAAGTTCTTTATAAACCAAGTTGTGCTGCGACATGGAGCCCCTGAAGTCCTAAGCACGGACCGCGGAACGGCCTTTACCGCGGAGCTGATGCAAGGAATCTTACGCTACAGCAACACGGATCACCGAAGAACGACGGCGTACCACCCCCAAACGAACGGACTAACATAACGTCTGAACAAGACAATTGCGGATATGCTGTCCATGTACGTCGACGTTGAACATAAAACTTGGGACGAAGTCCTCCCGTATGTCACGTTTGCGTACAATACAGCGACGCAGGAAACTTCTCAGATGACACCATTTGAGCTTGTCTACGGAAGACGGACCCGACTACGATGCTCGACGCCATGCTTCCGCATGTAGAAGACGACGACCTCAACGCCGACGTCCAAGGATACCTTCAACGTGCGGAGGAGGCCCGCCAGCTCACTCGAGTTCGTATAAGGGTCCAGCAGCTGGTGGATGCTGGCCGCTACAACCTCCGACGCCGAGACGCGAGTACCAACCAGGGGATCGTGTGTGGGTTTGGACTCCCAATCCGACGACGCGGACTGAGCGAGAAACTTCTGCGACGGTATTTCGGACCCATACCAGATTCTGCGACGTGTTGGCCAACTTACCTACGAAGTGATCCCCGATGGGGACTCCGGCCACATCACGACGACGTACGCGGCCCGAAGTCGTCCATGTGGTTCGCTTAAAACCTTTCTACGAACGATGACGAACTTTTATTTTTATTTTCGGACTGTCGCTTATGTTAGCATCGGGTCGATGCACTCTTAGAGGGGGGGGGGGGGGTAATGCCGCGAACCATGCATTGGGTTTGTTTATTTGTGTTTTGCTTTTACCGCCCGGCTGCGCCGGACTGTGTTACCTCCGTGCCAAGGGAAGCGCGTGTTCCATTCTTTCTTTCTGTGCCGCATGTGTTATCTGTTCAGATAGGGAGAGCATTCCGATCTAACGTGAACATCCCGGAATAATCTTCTTGCATCTACAATGTTCTCGATGCGAATCGACGGTTCCAGAACCACGCGCGCCGAAAGATTAAAAATCCTGCAGAGCAGATGCCGGGGCCATTCGATTCTGCGACGCTCGCTGACGCAAGTCACTTTGTTGACCGCTGCTTCGCCGCTCTGTATTCTTTTGAGTTGTTAGGGAGCACAAGTTCCCTCCAATAAACTTGTTTCTCCTGCAAGACAACTGCGTCGTCCTTGGCTTTCGTGACAATATTATATGATAATATGGGATAGCTTTCGAGGAATATTGCTCCTCGAACGCGCAACAATCATTGGTATTTTCACTGTGGGCACAAAAGGGTGCGCTTTGCAGTTCCCAGTACCCTACCTCGCGTTGTCTTTTTCCATCCGTGCACACTCCCTATCGTGCGTTCTTTTTTTGCAAAGTTTTAGGAGGCAAAGGCTTAATAAACGTGGTACACTGAACTTCTCTAGTTTCTAATGGATAATATGTGTGAGTGCTCATGTCCAGGAGTAAACTGAACGCTCCAGCATTGCAGAAAGACTTAGTTTCAGAAATACCTTTATTTGTTTTTACCTGTCTTCTAACTCTGGTTTCTTATGGCATTATATAGGCCGTCTAGTTAGCCAACCAAAAACAAGTTATCGTCAAATGGCTGGGAGAATATTAGCACTCGCCAGAAGATCTCCTCCTAAATGTCGAGCAACGAATACAAAACACGCACACGAACTGTAAACGTAAGAGAAATAATGCTTGGCAAGCTGTCGTACGCCTCAGAAGAACGTACCATTTGGGCCCTTGTAGTCACCGACACTGATCCTGAAGAAATCTTCTTCTGAAGAGATCTTGAACCGTCCATAGTCGATATTTATATTGCCTGTTTCTCGCTCCCACGTCCAAACTTTGAGGGTCATCTGTTCTTCACCGGATGTCAGCGCGTGAAGAGCGCGATTTCCTGCAGAAAATTGCAAATGGAAATGTACAAACTGTTCAGACTGTTATTAACATGTAGTTACGGCTACAGTTTACGGGTATAATTCACGCAACAAAACGGGGTTGGTTTGCGTGCTCATAGGTAACATGGCCTTGAGAGGTCAGCGGTAGGCGTAAGAAATTAGGAAGATTCTTCAATGGTGGTAATGTCGATGCGATGCATGCAGTAAATCCTCCATGTCACAACACGATTGATTGATTGATTGTGGGGGTTAACGCGCCGACGCAACGCAGGCGATGAGGTGCGCCGTAGTGGAGGGCTCCGGATTAATTTTGACCACCTGGGGATCTTTATCGTGCGCCGAAATCTCGTACACACGGGCGTTTTTGCTTTTCGCCTCCATCAGAAAAGCGGCCGCCATGTCACAACACGAGCTGGTAGACCGCGTTACACTTGCCAAAAAAAAAATAACCTGTAATACGACTAGTGCGAGTCTATCACCACCATCCGTGCCTTATTTCGACGTTTAAACAACGAAGTCCTGGCGTATGGGTAATTATCAGTATGAATGGGTAACTACCAGCCTTGCAATATTTACTCGACCAATCCTTGAGTGTCCTAACTGATTATGTTGTACACCAATACGCCCTGTAGAAAAGCCAGCTTGCTCTGGCGATGAAGTTGAATAATTGTGGGTAAAGGGAAAAGAAAAAATGCTTATCATGCCCAAAATTAAACTTCGTTCTTTTGGTTATGAAGCCGGCACCTCTCAGATCGCTCTATGTGGACATGGTACAAGCGAACGCCAAGCAGCAGGTATCTATTCGCGTCGTACACCCCAAACACAAACATTACAAGCCAGAAATAAACAGCTTTCGTTGTTTGTGAAGGGAAATATGTGTGGAAGGTTTTTCTATTCTTCCTTAAAAAGTGCAACCGCCACCTTCCACTGCATTATGGATGCCCCCCGCCATGGCCACTGAGACTGCGCGTGCGCGTACCTGGATGACATCGACATATTTTAGATAACTTGGGAAGAGGACCTCGAACATGTGCGGTCGGTTTCAGGGCTTATTGTTATGGCAGGCATGACGTCGGGCGCTACTAAGTACCAGATCGCACAGCCATCGCTTACGTTGTTGGGGCAGGTCATCAGCGTAGGCGCTCATGCACCTGATAAAAACAAGCTAGACGGGATCTGGGACTTGATTCACCCAACGACAAAACGCGGGGTGCAAAGAAAGTTAGGGCTGTGGGGGTATAGCCGCGAATACATCCCAATCTTCCCGACGCTGGCGCTGCCCTTGGCGCGTCTCACGGCTAAACGAATGGCTAACGAAGTTATTTTGTGCGAGGAGGACAATCCTGGCATCTACGCGTTGGAGGACGCCTTGAGTGGAGCTACTGCCCGGGCTGGCGCTGTACACCAAACTGGCTCTTCACCGACGCTTCTTATAACGCGGCCGCGGCGTAATTAGAACAGATCACCTACAAAGATAAAGAAACGCTGATTGGGTTCACCTGGTGCACGCTCTGGTGCAGATTCACTAAGGTACAGGCATGATGGACGACGATAACGATGGGCTCTTAAACGCTTTGACAATTGGGTATTTGGGGCGAAGGTTCATGTCTTTTCCGAACACAATCCCATCACCTGTCTAAAAGTACCCCAAATAGTACCAAGCTAATACTGGGAGCTTTAGCGCTTCAGAGCTACTTTCTCACCTTGGCTCACCGAGAGCGAAAAGCACAGGGTAATGTCAATGCCCTTTCCAGGCCGTATATTCTTGCTTTGCGGAGGTTGCCGAAATGTTCCGGCAACCTGTGACGGACTGGGGTAGCTTAGGTAAGTAGCCTATATGGTACGTGCGCGACTGTGAGGAGGCTGGTTAACTTGTCACCGCAGGCGCAATTTTGAACCAGTTCGTCTAGAGATGCGGCGGCGAGCAGTTGCCTGGAATACACGGGCGGTTTCTGGGTGCGAGATCCCCACGCACTTTTTGTCGACTGTGTGGCGGCTTGGCACCTATTGGGCATAAGGGCCTCGACAAGAGGATCGTGCCGCTCATGTGCTATGGCATATTCTATCGTAACCCAGTGTTTATGTTCACCTGGTTCATTCCACCTCGTCTTCCGTAAATACATCCACACCTTTGAGAATAAATTCTTCGTCACCCCCTGCATCTTTGACTGCGTCATGTGGTCATCACGCTCATCCACGGCGGACGCCGCCTGACCTCAGCAACACACTAAACCTTACTGCTGTTTTACATGGATGATGTTATAAGAACAGGGATCAGTGGGAGTAAATGTTAGAGGGCTCATATCAACACAAGAGCGTCTTTTCAGTGTCAGGCAACTACTATATATTGCCGCGAACCATACATCGGGTTTGTTTATTTGTGTTTTGCTTTTACCGCCCGGCTGCGCCGGTCTGCGTTATCTCTGCGCCAAGGGAAGCGCGTGTTCCATTTCTTTCTTTTCTGTGCCGCATGTGTTATCTGTTCAGATAGGGAGAGCATTCCGATCTAACGTGAACATCCCGGAATAATCTTCTTGCATCTACAATGTTCTCGATGCGAATCGACGGTTCCAGAACCACGCGCGCCGAAAGATAAAAAGCCTGCAGAGCAGATGCTGGGGCATTCGATTCGACGACACTCGCCTGTGCAAGTCACTTGTTGACCGCTGCTTCGCCGCCTCTGTATTCTTTTGAGTTGTTAGAGGAGCACAAGTTCGCTCCAATAAACGTATTTCTCATTCAAGACAACTGCTTCGTCCTTGTCTTCGTGACATCTGGTGGAGGTGCTGGGTACGCACCCTTCATGCCCACTACAACCTCTGGAAGCCGCCAAGCCAGTCCAACAAGAGCCAGCCTCCGCGTGCAAGATTTACCACCCGAGTTCGGTCTACTACCGGAGAAGACGAAAGAAGAAAGACGTCGCAACCAGCACCATGCTCAACCAAGCCAATCCTCCTGTCGTTCTGCAGCAGCCACGGGAACCGCCATCATTCCGAGGAGCCCCCCGCAGAAGACCCGAAGAATGGTTGGAAAAACTGGAGCGCGTCCGGAAATTCAACAGGTGGGACGACGCAGAAACGTTCCGGCACGTTTTCTTTTTACTTGGAAGATTCGGCTCAGCACTTGGTTCGAGAACCACGAGAGCTCCTTGACAAACTGGGCTCAGTTCAAAAGCGAGTTCACTAAGACCTTCACTACCGTGGTCAGAAAAGAACGCGCAGCGCTTTTACTCGAAACTCGAACGCAGCACCCCAACGAAGGGGTAGTGATCTTGTTGAGGAGATGAAGAGGTTGTTTCGACGTGCGGATCCGGAGATGACAGAGAAAGAAACTAAGGTTTCTCATGCGAGGGGTTTAAAGCAGGAGCTTTTTGCTTGCCTTGTCCGCAATCCTCCCAAGACGGTGGCCGAATTCGCGTCTGAGGCGGCCGCGATGGAGAAGACGCTGGAAGTTCGAACGAGGGCAGTACGATCGCCCGGTCAACGTGATGGTTTCCGAGACGATCGGTGCCGGGGCTTCAAGCTCCGACACACTGCGTGAGACCATCCGAGCAGTGGTCAGGGAGGAGCTTCGGAAGCTTTTTCCGACTGACGCCGCAACCTCAAGTGGCTTCCCTGACTGACGTCATCCGCGAAGAGGTTCAACACGCTTTGGGCACTTCTATGCCATCCGAGGCACCCCGCGAGCCACAGGCGATGACCTATCTGCGGCTGTTCGTCGACCCCGCCCTGCTCCAACCCGTCTACAAGAAGCTCCACCGTACCGCCGTCCACTCTCGCCGCCGTCCCCACTCTCGCCGCCGTCGACCGTACCGCCGTACACAGCCCAAACCCAGACGCCGGAGGAAGACTGACGTTTGGCGAACGCCAGATCATCGTCCACTGTGCTACCATTGCGGGGAGGCCGATCACATCTATCGTCGCTGCCCGTACAGGAGACTCGGACTGCGTGGTTTCTCCGTCGACGCCCCACGCCCCCCGACCCGGCCAGCGCCCTACTGAGATCGATGAATACCTGTCCAACACCAACCGAGGACCAGCCCGCTCACACCGATCGCCAATCGCCCCTACCCATACCAGTCGCCTAACCGCCGTAGCAATGCTGATTTCGCACGTGGAAGGTCCCCCAGCCCACGCGGGGGAAACTAAAAGCAGCAACTTCTGGAGGGGAAGTTGCTCTACGGCGAAATACTGGAAACCCTCCAATGACGCAAGGACGCGCCGAAAACAGTGATTCACGACATGCCCTCATCCCGACGACCCGACCCAGCCCTGACGAGACTCCTGAACACGACGACAGCTGACACGGCGCGACGCGTACCCGACCTGACCGAGACGTCCGTTGAGAAGACGACGACAACGACGATTGCACAGTGCCCGACCGTCAACACGTACAAGCAGAGATACGACGCCCCGACGAACCCGGAACTCGAAGAAGACTGCATCTGACGTCAAGGTGTCATCGACGGCTTTGACGTAGTCGCCTCGTAGACACGGGAGCTGACTATTCGGTAATGAGCGCACCATTTGCGTCTAAACTGAAGAAAGTTATGACCAGATGGGACGGTCCGCATATACGCACAGCAGGAGGCCACCTCGTGACGCCAAGTGGAACGTGCACATTCGCGCGTCACCATAGACGGCACGACGTACCCTGCCGCATTCGTCATCTTGCCTAACTGCTCCCGCGACGTAATTCTCGGAATGGACTTTTTGACGGACAACGGCGCAATAATTGATCTGCAGTACAAGTCGATAACTTTTTCCTCCGATCACTCCATGACGCCGGAACCGAACCCCGAACAACCGTGACAGCTGTAAGGATAGCGATGATCATGTCACCCTGCCACCACCCGCGCAAGTTTGATGATCACCGTCTACTGTGAAGGTGCTGCTCCTGACGTTGACGCTATCGTGGAGAGTGACCAAAGGTTGCTTCTCGACCGCGGTGTGTCCTGTCGCAAGAGGCATTGCGCGCTTCAAGGAACACCAATCCCACATTTTGGTTACTAATTTCCACCGAGGAGTACCAGCATTTAAACAAGGGCGCGGCAATTGCATTCCTCGAAGAAACGCAAGAAGCAAGTGACGTGATCGCGGTCGCCGACTTTGAACGCACCCCGTAGAAACCTTCAAGCTCCCGCAGCCCTTCGACGTGAATCCGGCGCTACCGCAAGAACAACGGAACAAATTATTGGCTTTGCTGCGTTCGCTATAGCGAATGTTTTTCGTCGAGCGCAAAACTACGTCAGACCCCTCTAGCGAAGCACCGAATAATAACCGAAGATGGAGCCCGACCTACCCGACAGTCCACCGTACCGCGTCTCTTCCCACGACTGGAAGCCATCCGTACTCAAGTCGACGACATGCTCAGCGACGACATCATACAGCCATCGAAAAGCCCCCTGGGCTGCGCCCGTCGTAACTCGTAAAGAAAAAGACGGCACATTAAGGTTTTGTGTTGACTACCGGCGACTGAACAAAATCACGAAAAAGGACGTGTACCCCCTCCCCCGAATCGACGACGCCCTGGACCACCTCTGCCACGCGGAAGTACTTCTCATCGATGGACCTGAAGACCGGCTACTGGCAAATTGAAGTGGACGAGAGAGACCGAGAGAAGACTGCATTTATTAACCCCGGACGGCCTATACGAGTTCAAGGATGATGCCGTTTGGGCTGTGCACAAGCACCAGCGACGTTTCAAAGAGTCATGGGACACTGTGCTAGCTGGCCTTAAGTGGCACACCTGCCTCGTATACCTTCGACGACGTAGTGGATTCGCCGGACTTCGACGAACACCTTGCAAGGTTGGAGTCTGTACTCGAGGCCATTCGTACGGTCGGGGTTGACGCTGAAGCTGAAAAGTGCCGTTCGCATACGAGGAACTCAAGTTCTTGGGCCACGTCGTCAACCGCCGCGGTAGTCCTACCTGACCCGGCAAAAACTTCAGCTATCGCGAACTTCCCTAGGCCGAAAGACAAGAAGGGCGTGCGAAGATTTCTCGGGCTGTGCGCATACTACCGGCGCTTCGTCGCAAACTTCGCACGCATTGCAGAGCCACTCACGCGCTTGACGAAAGACAGCACCCCCTTTCAGCTGGGAAAACGACCAAGAAAAAAGCATTTCTGCGAGCTGCAAAAACGCCTGCAAAGCCCGCCCGTGCTCGCTCATTTCGACGAAAATGCCGAAACGGAAATGCACACGGACACCAGTGATATAGGCTTGGGTGCCGTCCTGTCCAAAAGCAAAGCGGCTGCGAAAGGGTAATCGCCTATGCAGCCGTGGTATGTCGAAGAGGAGGAGAAAAACTATTGTGCCTCTGAGAAGAGTGCGTGGCTATTATATGGGCGATTTCAAATTTCGCCCATACGTGTATGGAAGGCCATTCAAGGTTGTAACAGACCACCATGCGCTGTGTTGGCTCGCCAATTTGAAGGACCCCTCTGGCCGTCTTGGGCGGTGGAGCTTGCGCGTGCAGGAGTTCGACGTTACAGTCGTTTATAAATCCGGAGGAAACACTCCGACGCCCGACTGCCTGTCCCGCGCCCCCGTCGACCCCACCACCACAAGACTCTGATGAAGACAGGGCGTTCTTCGGGATCGTGACGGAGAGCGACCTAGCCGCCCAGCAGCGTGCCGACCCCGACTTACGCGTCATAATCGAGTACCTCGAGGGATGCAACGTTGCCGTTCCTAGGACCTTCAAACGCAGCTTACCAGCATTCAGCCTGAGAAACTCGTCCTCGTGAAGAAGAATTTCAGCCCCGGAACAAGAGCGAATTACCTTCTCGTTATCCCCGCGGACCTTCGTGACGAAATTTTGGAAGCGTGCCACGACGACCCGTCTTCCGGACATCTCGGCACAGCCCGCACTATTGGAAAAATCAAGGCGAGTTACTACTGGCCCGGCATTACCTCTGACGTCACCCACTACGTCCGGGAGCTGCCGTGACTGCCAGCGACGAAAAACGCCGCGAAGACTTCGCCGGACTCTGATACCGATCGCCGTCCCATCGAGACCATTTCAAACAGATTGGAATGGAACCTTTTAGGCCCGTTCCCTACGTCACGATCACAGAACAAGTGGATTGTCGTAGCGACAGACTACATTACGCGCTACGCAGAGACCGCCGCTCTTCCGAGGGGGACTGCACAAGAAGTGGCAAAGTTCTTTATAAGCCAAGTTGTGCTGCGACATGGAGCCCCGGAAGTCCTAATCACAGACCGCGGAACGGCATTTACTGCGGAGATGATGCAAGGAGTATTACGCTACAGCAACACGGATCACCGAAAGAACGACGGCGTACCACCCCCAAACGAACGGACTAACAGAACGTCTGAACAAGACAATCGCAGATATGCTGTCAATGTACGTTGACGTTGAACATAAGACTTGGGACGAAGTGCTCCCGTATGTCACGTTTGCGTACAACACGGCTATCCAGGAACGACGCAGCGGACGCCGTTCGAGCTTGTCTAAGGTAGAAAGGCCGACTACGATGCTCGACGCCCATGCTTCCGCACGTAGAAGACGACGACCTCAACGCCGACGTCCACGGATATCTTCAACGTGCGGAGGAGGCCCGCCAGCTCGCTCGAGTTAGTATAACGGACCAGCAGCTGGTGGATGCGGGCCGCTACAACCTCCGACGCCGAGACGCCGAGTACCAACCAGGGGATCGTGTGTGGGTTTGGACTCCCATCCGACGACGCAGGACTCAGTGGAGAAGCTCCTGCGACGCTATTTCGGACCCTACCAGATTCTACGGATCGTGTTGGCCAACTTACCTACGAAGTGATCCCTGATGGTGACTCCGGCACATCACGACAACGCAGGCGGCCTGAAGTCGTCCACGTGGTTCGCATAAACCTTTCTACGGACGATGACGAACTTTTATTTTCATTTGTTCGGACTGTCGCTTATGTTAGCATCGGGTCGATGCACTCTTAGAGGGGGGGTAATGCCGCGAACCATACATTGGGTTTGTTTATTTGTGTTTTAGTTTTACCGCCCGGCTGCGCCGGTCTGCGTTATCTCTGCGCCAAGGGAAGCGCGTGTTCCATTCTTTCTTTCTGTGCCGCATGTGTTATCTGTTGTGATAGGGAGATCATTCCGATCTAACGTGAACAGCCCAGAATAATCTTCTTGGATCTACTATGTTCTCGATGCGAATCGACGTTTCGAGAACCACGCGCGCCGAAAGATAAAAAGCCTGCAGTGCGGACGCCGGGGCATTCGATTCGACTGTGCAAGTCACTTTGTTGACCGCTGCTTCGCCGCCTCTGTATTCTTTCGAGTTGTTAGAGGAGCACAAGTTCGCTCCAATAAACGTATTTCTCATTCAAGACAACTGCTTCGTCCTTGTCTTCGTGACAATATGACGAAAAGCTGCCCCCACAGTGGTGACAGTACGCCGCCGTTGTTGTATCTGCTAAAGGGTAGGAGTCCGGCGTTTGTACGTGCTAAATTTCAATCGGAATTGATCCCTTGAAAACGTGTACAGTGTCATGACGGGGCACAGTGAACAGTAACAAATGGGCGCCGAATAACCACTGCTTACTATTTGGAAATGAGGACTCTGTTTTGGACAAAAAACATTGTTTTGTGATCTGAAGGCCAGGAAGACTCGCGTGACAAGAGACCAAACAAGGCAAAAAGGGCGAGGAAATAAAAGTTGCATGTACATAACGTACTCGCCAAATGTGGGCACGTACCATCTCGACGATTATTCTATATCTCTTTCCGCAAAGCCTGGTGTGCCGATAACAGATTATCATCTGCTAAATTAAGAACGCCTCGCAAATGTTGTGTGTGCGTTGTTCTGTGTATTTCTTTAGCGTACCCCAGGCTTCGACATGTGGCTAACATTAAGAAGTATTTACAAAGTAGATGATCCTGTTGTATGAGCACCCCTTCCGTGAACCGGCTTGAAAAAAGAAATAGAACACTTCCCCTAAAGGACCAGCCTTAATTTGAAATATAGAATGTGTACACGTTTTTTTCTTGGCGTTTACTCAGCTTTATTTGGTCTATTTTCGCGTATGTCGCAGTGCCTGGAGTGTGAAGTCAAGTTCTGCCCGGTATTCTGGGGATGTGAACACATGCCGCTTGTTTTAATACTTCACCATAGCAAAAAAACAGCGATGGATTCTGTTTACAAAATTAGTTTTAGTCTGACCTGTACGACGTCTAATCTGATGTGCAAAGCCGTCGCATAAAGGTATGAATGGCGAACCATTTCAGGAGAGAGTTCAGTTCTGCTAACTAATCACACAGATGAATCCTGAACAATAGTTAGAGGCATATCTCCAGAATTCTCTTCATATGTCGTCGGAAGACCATAGTTGTCTCCTGTTACTGCCGGGTAAATGTCTCTCCTGTTCCCATACATTTCCCTCAAACCTCGCGCTTTTACTCCCCCGTTTCACTCCTCCACACCAAAGCGCACCAGATCGTAACCCTTGGCAGCCTCCGCTAGAAATATGCCTCATCGCCTATGCTAGCAGCTTGCCAGGGATCCCTCTCTGCGAAAAGGGAAAACATACCTCCTGATTGCCGACTAAGGATGTTGAAGTGAGTAAAATACGCATGACTTAAAATCGCCCGTTGAGGCACACTCATACAACTGGCCAAAAGGACGATTTCAGGGTTCGAGATCCCAACTAAGATGGCCTCAGATCAAGAACCTCCTTTTGAACCGCCCGAAACAGGAACCCCGCAAGTATTCTATCGAGCACAAAACGAAGTTTGTCGCATGCACGTCGGTAGTCTATGAGATTCCGTTGTCATGCGGCAAAAAGTATGCGGGCCAGACGGGCAGGTGTCTGAACACAAGGCTCAGAGAACACAGCAACAACGTCCACAAAAGTGTGAGAGGGCACCTAGGCATACACTGCCGAGATTGCAAGGGCACCACCGAGAAATGCACTCCAAAATTTGATGAATGCAGGGTCATTCAGCGTCATTGTGACCAGTTGACAAGTAAAATTGTGGAGGCTGCGCAAATCAGTAGGCTAGGCAAAGATTGTGTCAGCGCTCCTTCTATAGCCCTGTACCCTAAGGAACTTAAATTTCTACACGTACGAAAAGGAGCAACCTAACTTGCCGCATCAATGTACACACACGTGCTGAGTGCGTGTGTGCTGTTAATCATATATGCATCTGTTTTGAATGTCATGTTTCCGGCACATTTGATATAGATTACTATCGTGTCGAATTTGCTTCATCGTGGGTGTGTGCATGCGTGTTTGTATTAATATGGCTTGTTTCTGTAATAAAAATTCAGTTGGAAGTCAGCGCTCGTCCTGTGTGCCTCGCTTAAGTCTTTGTTTCTGTTGGACGGTATTGTTAAGAAGAAAAAAGGCTTTTCGAGAAGGTGATTATTCGGAGGCTCATGTACTTTCTCGGGTACAATGGTCTTCTCAAGAGCTGCCGGGCAGGCTTCCAGGCAGGGCGATCCACAAATGATCAACTTGTTGCATTAAACTCCAACAGCAAAGAGGCCTTCATACACAAACAGTACTGCATGAGCGTGTTTTTGTCATCGAAAAAGCGTATGATATGACATGGCGTTACGGCATTCTTGTAGATTTAAGATCCCATGGTGTAACAGGAAACATGTTGTACACTCTTGATAGTCACTCGTCTAAACAAACATTTCGTGTCACAGTCGGGTCGGCACTATGAAGGGTTCACATTCAAGAAAATGGCGTGCCTCAAGGCGGGTTTGGAGCTGCACACTTTTTATCGTGAAGATGATTTCGCTTCGGAAAGCATTTACTTCATCTATCTCCTGTTTAGTGTATGTGGATGATGTACGAATGTCTTTTAAATAGTGTAATATGTCTGTATGTGAACGTCAAGTCAAGCGTGGTACAAAGAAACTTTTTCGCTGGGCAGACGAAAATGGTTTCGAACTTATTCCCGCCAAAACGTACCCGTGTCGTATTCTCAAGAATACGCGGAGTAAGAACCGATCCTGAAATTCATCTCAATGGTGACCCAATTCCTGTTAAAAAGGAACACATGTTTTGGGGTGTGGGGATGGAAGAAAAACTCACATTCATCTCTCACATCAAACAATTCAAACAAAAATGTCTAAGAAAAATGAATATTCTGAAAGTTATATCTCACCAATCATACGATGCAAATAAATAGCTCCTGCTGCGCTTTATACCGCTTTGCTATAGTCTCGTTTGGAGCGCGGAAGTGTTGTCTACGGCTCGGCCACAAACAAATCGCTAAAATTGCTCGACCCAGTGCTACACTTGGGGCTTCGCCTCTCGTGTGGCGCTTCCTTACAAGCCCGGTCCAAAGCCTGTATGTGGAATGCGACAAGTGGTGCCTAGAGTGCCAGCGAATTTATGTTCATTTTTTATATGCCTGTAACACCTCGATTGATTTGATTGATTGTAGGGTTTAACGCGTCGACGCAACGCAGGCGATGAGGCGCGCCGTAGTGGAGGGCTCCGGATTAATTTTGACCACCTGGGGATCTTTAACGTGCGCCGAAATCTCGTACACACGAGCGTTTTTGCTTTTCGCCTCCATCAGAAAGCGGGCCGCCGCGGCCGGGAAACGAACCCTGTAACACCTCAGCAAGTCGACAACCATCTTTAAAACCTGTTTTTTTATACACCCACATACAGCTCTTTTTATATCGCCCATCCGTTCCTGTTCCCTTCTCACAAAGAGTAAAAAAGAAGGTGGCTTTACGTAATGTTTTCTTTTCAAACACCTTTAGATAATCTTTCATTGATTTTATTGCACCATGGCACCTTCGCACCGTGTCGTGTGACTTGTCTTTCATCCAACTCGACAAAAATAGGGTACCAGAAATTGCGATTCTGCAGCACTTTCCCTCACTGCAAAAGAACTATCAGTTTACCGGATTTTACAGCGACGCCTCCAAAGCTGCCCCCACCGTGCCAAGGGCTGCGCATGGACCCAATTTTTATGATTCTGAGACGATGAATGTTAAATGCTGCATTTTCAAAGCAGAGGCACATGGAATTATTCTTTCTGTGACTCACATTGTGGACTCTCAGATTCCAAAATCTGTCATTTACACTTATTACCTAAGCGTTCTGGGGACGTTATCATCCCTAAAGAAGTCCAAAAATTACATCACGATTCCTGTTTTTAGGAGGGTTAGGTTAGCGTATGGCGCAAACTTCGAGGTGACCGTTTGTGTGGTCCCTAGCTACTCAGCGATCGCAGAAAACTAGACTGCAGAGAAAATGGCCACCGCTGCTTCACTCACCAACACAGTGCAAGTAACTGCAGTACCCTACACCAACCTCAAGCCACACATAAAAAAACTATGTAGAACTTCGGACAAAATTGGAGGGAACATACATACAACAAACTACATGTAACAAAGGCACACTTAGGACGGTATACAACTGACTCACACAACAGACACACTGAAGTGACTTTAGCAACGTTACGGAGAGGGCCTATCCGTTATCCACATGATCATCCAATGCGCGGTCTTGACACAACACCACGCAAACACGTCTCACAACTATACACACGACGTGTTCCACAACACCCGTCATACTTTTTAGGAAACGAGACCCATGTTTTCCACCAAGCCCGATTTTGAGTTGATTGCCTATATCAAATTTTTACATCTCATTTCTTATCATGCATAATAACAACCTCGCCCTTTACACCAGTCTTTTTCATTGACTTTGTTTGATTTTTTTACCCGCCGTGGTGGCTCAGTGGCTAAGGCGTTGCGCTGCTGAGCACGAGGTCGCGGGTTCGATTCCCGGCCGCGGTGGCCGCTTTTCTGATGGAGGCGAAAAGCAAAAACGCCCGTGTGTACGAGATTTCGGCGCACGTTAAAGATCCCCGCATGGTCAAAATTAATCCGGAGCCCTCCACTACGGCGCGCCTCATCGCCTGCGTTGCGTCGGCGCGTAAAACCCTACAATCAATCAATCAACTTTGTTTGATTTTGCGTTAACTTTTACTAAAATGTTTTCAGTAGTCATATCACTGGAACGAAGAACTATCCTTCGGCGTCCTTCCCTGAGTCGGCCTTGCGCCATCAAAATCCGCACATCATGAGAACATGATTTCTGGCCTGTATACCCAGCCCCAAACGTGACACGCCTGTTTCACCTTCCTCTGCGGCTGAATATAAAACTTTAGCGGAGTGGGTCTAACGGAGGGCTTGCAAAGCTTCGCCGGGAAGAATTTTGATT
Source organism: Haemaphysalis longicornis (assembly GCA_013339765.2). Taxonomy (NCBI): domain Eukaryota; kingdom Metazoa; phylum Arthropoda; class Arachnida; order Ixodida; family Ixodidae; genus Haemaphysalis; species Haemaphysalis longicornis. The sequence continues at coordinate 88,122,683 of CM023455.1, read as the reverse complement.
TTTTACACTTCACCCGCCACCAACATCATCATCGTCGTCAGAGGAAAACGGCTTTCTTGCAGTAATTTTGGTGTACGGACATCATAAGTGAGAGGCTGAAAGCTTCGTTTTAAAGTACGTATTTGCTTCACTTCAATTGCCATCGAAAGACCGTAGTGACCTGCCGGCTCTACTGCCTTCACCTGTACCTCTCCGCTACCACTCTTGCGCTTTTCTCCTCCCTGCTTCACACCTCTGGTGATTACTAATTCAACTGAGGTTTGTTCATTGCAATTCAGTTTTCCAGCGTTTGCTCTGCTCGCGCGCCTTTTCCGGGGAGAGCGCGCACTGCTTTATTTGTTTTTTTTTCTTCTTCGTCTTGGTACTGCATAAGAGGCATTTCTGTTCATTTTGTGCTTGCTTTCGTCTCGAACGTCCAGGAATCTTCCTGCGCCATTTGTAACGTGTAATTTTTTCTTTAGCGGACTCTTTCTCCTACTATCGTAAAAACCATCTGCAGGCATTGTCCCAACTAAAACAATGAGGAAATTGATAGTTAATTTTTTGCCTCAAATGTGCGTCAATGTTTCTTGCCGCTGAATAAATATGGAAATGTATAAACAGTGCCAGCGGTTCCAGGAGTTTGGAATCTTTCATCGTATATAAACCTGTTATTTTAGTATTGTTCTAACTGTTGGCCAAAACGCTGAATAGAGGGATTAACAGAAAGGACATACAGATAGACCAAACATTTTACCTTAGGTAGCCAAAAAAGGCTATCGTGTTTATATGCTGCCAAAGAAGGTTTTGTACAAAACTTCAGGTTTGTAACCCTGTAGTACGCATCAACCAGGGTGTTGTATATTCACGTTGACTCTATACCTAGAGTCAACCTATTTTCGTTATACTGGACAGGTTAGGCCCAGGCTTGCCGAAAATTCACTGTGCGTAAGTACTTTAAAACACGTAATGTTTATATTCTATCTTAGATTGTTGCATTTTCTATGGCCATGAATAATAAACAATGTCAGCGGGAGTACATTTCCACCCATTCGTCATGAAAAAATAGTGGTTGTAAATTCACACCAAACCCTTTATTGTGAGGGCGTCTTTCCGCATTGCTTTCATTCCGCGTTGAGCCATTTATGCCGAACAAGTGGAGTTCAACGGAATCACTTAGAAGTGTTATGTGATCAGCCCCTAAATTTTGAGCTAGCTTTCTCGTTAGACAACCATATTTACTCGATTCTAAGCAACCCCTTTTTTCCCACAATCGCGATGCCTAAAGCGAGGAGGGTGCTTAGAGTCAAAAAACCTTTACCCCGCCCCGGCACTTTTCTTTGCTGCCATATCTCTACAAGATGTGCGCTTGCAATATTGTTTAGTTCGGCAAACATTCAAAGTAAAAAGAGCTACAGACAGTGAACGCACGGCTTACGTCTGATTCTCAGTCTCCCTGACCACCATTCAAGTTCGTTGGGCTGCTGGGGCCTCCGCTCTGAGTGTCCCCCAAGAGGTCGTTTTCTGCTCTGCTACAGTGGTTCGTAATTGAAAACTTCAAAAATTACTCGGTCACAACGTCACTTGGGGCCCGCTTCTACGCGTCTCAAATCCACCTTGGAGTGGTTGCTTAGAAAAAGGGGAGGGGGGGCTAAAATTCGTTTCCATGATTTTGCAAAACTTTCCCCTTAAAGTACGATACGGTGCTTATAATGGGGAGGTGATCGAATCGCCGAAATACCGTAGTTCCCTCCTTGCGCTCTAACTGAAAAAAAGAAAACGCTTTTTACCGATCCAGTACTCTCCATTCGGGGATCCGAAACCAGAAGCATACTCGGTCCAGTTTTTGTAGAAAGAGAAGATACTGTTTGTATTCTCTGCCCGCTTTAGGATCACCTGCGTAATAGAACATAACATTAGCAGAATTCCCAAACCCGCAACATATTTCGCGTATTTTTTGTGTTCACTGTTCTATGAAGAAATTCCCAAAAAATGAAATAACGCTTGGGTTGTACGAATTTTCTTTTTGACTTGAACCTCTTATGTTCTCGCATGAACATTAGAAGCCGCGTAGTACAGGAAGGCCTATCCCCGTGGAGAATTTTACGTTTCGCATACTGACGCAGGTGCAACAACCAGTGCGTGAGAGTATCATGCCGCTCGTCAAGCACTGATACAATGTGATTGGTGTTCCGGCACTCTCTCTCTATGCAAACCATAGCCTTCGCGATCGTTGAATCTGCTAGAATGTCTTACTCACGGATTTTAAAAAGTCTTTCAAAGTTGGTTGCAAAGTAGGTAGCCCCAGCAAAATTCCGATTACTTAAGAAATACTCTCCAACCATCCGAGGGGAACTTGTGTGGGCAGCTGTCCGTGTATCGGTAACAGGTAACAACCTGGCCTGTAACAGGTTAGTGAACATGCTGAGTAATATCCTGTTGGCGCGGCTTCCACACCATTTCTCTCTTTCAGGGCATTATACAATTTTACCAGTGCAGTAGATCAGATTTTTCAAGCAATTTCAAATTTTTAATCATCATCAAAGATCGAGGAATCCCAATCCGGCATTATCAACAACTATGTTTTGATATACTGTCCTAAAGCAGATATTGTTACCCTCTGAGTTCACTCCTCAGTGCAGATGTCGCACACATTAGGGTACCCTAAAACGTATTCCAGGCGTGGGTGCATAAGCCGACTCTACAACCCCAGCCTCCCATGAGCTCTGGAATATACTGTTTGCCATCTGCCGACTCGAGGACCAGACTTCTGAAGACCACGGCAATGACATATAGATTCAATAAAAAAATACTGAACTATGGTTTGGTATCCCGTTTCGTTCTCAATAAAATGTGTTCTCCCTCTGTCTCTTCACGCAAACCAATTTGTGGTTGTCTATGTGATGCAGCAGTGGACCGGAAAGGCCGCTAAGGGCTTTCCAGCGCGAACAGAAGCAGGGACTCAGAGCCGAGATCACAGTTTAGTAATGACGCCCCATACTAAAGTTATCCAGCCTGGGCAGTCAACACCTGGCGAACAATGCGGAATTTTACGGGGCATACGTTGAGAACGTCGTTTTAAGAATTTTACCACATGGAACCTCTGACTCAAAGCACAAAGACTTTATTCGTGTTAAAAAATGATAGTTCTGTCCGCATGCTTCGTTACATTCCGAGACGACCGCATTAATATTAATACTGCATACACCCATTTTCTCATCCATGGCTGCAGTTCCACACGCAGCCTGTAGCTGGCGCTGGCGAAATGAGTTCTCGTGGAGCAGGGATATTGATTGCCCCATAATTAACACGGTAGACATCCAGGGGGTAAAATCTATCTTCTCAGTGATGATTCGGGCACCTTTTAAAGTTACTGAAAGACAGCGATAGCAAACTCAACGATAGCAAACATATCTGCTTTCGAAGCAACCCATGGACAGAGTAATGCGTAATTTCTGTTTAAGAAGTACAGCATTGAGCTGCCCCACACCGTATGACCTCTAAGGCGAGTGCCATGTGATTCCGGCTAGTATTCACCCGTTTCGCATCACCGCTGGAACCCGAGTTTAATCAGTACCTTTAAGAGATTACACAAGCAAACTGTGTATGCCACCGTGGATACCGCAAAAAAAGGCCCCGATTGTAAACTGAAATCCCACGGCAGGGCAGGCCAAATTGAAAGTTGGGAACCGATAAAGTCATCCATGGCCCAAACACTGATAGAAAAGAACATCGGATGCACGCGTACTACTCTGCTTTCTCTACACCGTGTCGCCTTCTTTCCCGCGCCTCACTTTATGATACCATAATTGGATAGCGTGACAATGGGCCAAACGCAACGGTGTAAGAGGTAATTGTTTGGTATCTGCATATGAAGCCTGTTCCCATCGCATTTATGATAGTCCACAGTTATTTGATAACTGAAAATGGCACTCCACCATTTATGTAGTTGTGGTTTGCTTAAGCGATCGAGTAAAAAAACTGTGCCAAGGCAGCAAAGAATCGGGTGTTTACGTCGATGCTGTATTTCGTTGATGGCTTAATACGTTTACCACAGCAAAGCTAAACCTTGGCAGTGAGGCTTGCGGTAGTGGAGGCCTACAGATAATATATATTGGCCACATTGTCATCTTTAACCTGAGGCGAAATCTTCACAGACGGCCGTTTTCGCTTTTGCATCCATCTGAAAAGAAGGCACCGCAGCCGGGTAGGAAACCGCGCCGTTTTGATGCTGGCATTTAGTTATGGTTATGGTCCTCTAATACCAAAAAAAGTTTTAATACCTGTGAATTGTGAGAGGTGAACCACAGCCGATGTTTAATGAACGACGTTGGAAACAGAAGGGACGTGTTTTTCGCTGCTGATTGATTGCTGTTGGTCGCCCCGTATCAAATAGCGTTCAGCTTAGATTATGTATGCTGCCTTGAGGGGAACTACTCGGGTGATAGGCCATTTCCAATGACGTATGAAATACAGGTGTGTGTCGCAAAGATTCCCCGAGGGCACAATGCATATTACTGCCAAAGACTTTCAATGACGTTATGGTGTTTCTGTGACATCACGAATTCTATTTTTACAACTTGTCCTAGACGTCATGGCTCCGAAAGGTTGTCCCACGAGTGGAGGCACCCCGAATAGACGCCCAATATCAGCACTCTCGGTCCATTGCTGCAATAGGTTCATTCCTTTATGCGATGAGTCATCGTATGTCAAATGCACGCTTTTGTACAACTAGGCCTTTTGAGAGGAGGCGCACGCTATAAAGTGTACCACAACAAGAGATTCATTTCACAAATTTAAGGTTGTCTTCAAGTATTTTGATTCTTTCGCAAAACGCAGCAGTGATGCCCCAGGTATGCAAGCAAGGATCTATAATCATGTAAGAGTATTGTACTTGGAACGGAGATTTAGTTCTAACTCATCTGCTACCTCGTCTGGTACACGCCGTTGCTGCTCACCATGTGGTCATAGAGACACGCAGCACAAGATCGAGCACAAGATCCTTATGCATCTCGCATGGGCGGGTACACGAAATGTTGAATATGGGCCTCGTCAACCTCGGAGGGTGTGACGGAGGAAGTGTTTGAACGCGCAATTGTTTGCCGTGTGTTGTACCACTTCCATTAGTGCACCAACACGACTTCTCTCAAGGTAAACCCATCTGAGCAGTTAAAGGGTAATGTACTCTTTCAAGACGTCAGCAACACAGTTGGCATGGTGAACGAAAGGAGCGCCGCAAAAACAGACGAGTCTTTCGTTGACAATTATGTCACTCTACCCCCTCCTTATACATTACGTTTGCTAGTTCCAACGTGACTTCAACCCCCCTTCATTTTTACGGCAACATTATCGGTAATAAACAAGCATATCGTAGTGCATCTTAGCATGATGCCCATTTCTGACCTACCATAATGCCCGCAAATTATGTGAAGCCTTCCTTGATACACGGTCGTTCCTTTTTTACCCTGTGTAAGCAAATTATAGCATCATCGTTCAACAGTCATTTCCCCCAGCAGAATTACAGTTTTGTGATACTTTTCCGAAAGGTCTCTAGCTTACAGCAAAGTTGGTCCATAATGAGGAATGGGCTTAATAACACCTAAAGCATAAATTAACATGTGCAACATCTTTCAAACGACACTGCGACCTGCGTTGTAACCCACACGGACTTTAAACGAGAGAACTCTCAGATCGTCATGGTATTTAGTTCAAAGAGCAATTGCAAATGCACCTCTTTTGAGCCAATAACCTAACGTAACAGGGCGAAGTTACTGACTGCTGAAGGACGCCGAGCCCCCGCATAGTACACCGGCTAGGTTTGTCATTTAGGTATCACCGGCCGAATGCACGTGAATAACTTTTGAACGGTCTTCTAACCTTTGCATTGACTGCTTCCTAACGCATTACTAAATGGAGACAACTATCGTATAAATGATGCTGCTTTGTACCATATTCCGCGTCCTTGTTTTCCATACAAGCTTCCCTCTCATCTCGTACTGTTTCACCATAAGGGGTTGTGCGAATATCAGGTTTAATTCGGTTTGGTTCGGTCCGACATCGGTCCCACATTACTTTTTCGTGCCGTAATCAAGCGAGAAGCACGAGCCTTTATTCCCCGTGTGAGTAAGCTGCAGTTCAAGCTGGACCTGTAAGGAACGAACAAAGCGCAAGATGGCCTCACGATGAGCCATAAACACGGGGATTTATAAATGAAGTCAACCACGTGCTCTGGTCTAATCAATTTAAGCTTTCGGGACTTCGAATTCTGCACTGCCGCCCGCCTGCCAGCATCTCGAAGCTTCCAGCCCTGAACAACCAGGTTGAACCATACCTGACCCATGACCTAGCGGCGGATGAATATCACGTGGTCAAGCAGTACGACGACGCCCTGAACAGCACGTTGGCGTTGCTCGAGCACCAGATTTACGTCCTGTACAGCGGGGCAACGCCGCCGTCTTTGAATCCCCATTTAGCCGCGGCCACTCTGTCTTTAGGAACAGCCCCCATCGGACACCAACGTCCTCCCCATGGGTTCACAGGGAGGCTTCCTAAGTTGGAGCTGCTTCAGTATGATGGAGCTGTGACTAACTGGCAGCCCTTTTAGGACCTGTTTCCGCATTCAGTGCTCGAAAATGCTAAGCTATTCACCGTGGATTACTTCCACTATTTGATATCCCTTCTGTACGGATCGGCTTCGGAAGCCGTTGCTGCAATTCAGGTAACCGACTCCTGCTATAATCATGCGCTTGAAATTCTGAAGTGAAGTTTTGAAAACGTTAAAATGATCGAGCACAAATGCCTGGGGAATTTTTGAATCCTAAAACATGTAAGTTCAGCCAGCAATGCCCCTGCTTTGCGGAAGCTTTTGGATACGGTCGAATTGAACAGGAGGGCACTCACTGCAAAGCGTGGGAATCACGGAGTCTCCATATGCAGCTATGCAAAACGAGTTGATGTTCAAAATGATCCCATCCGACATCGTGGTAGAATACTACAAAAAAATAAAGCACTTAAAATACGACAGGAACCAGCTAGGCTTCCTCTGGTGAACTCGATGAGCTACTAAAGTTTCGCCGAATCGAGATCAAGTGCCTAAAAATGACTCCTTTCATCAACAATTCACCGAAGACATCAGAAAGCGATGCTCCAGTCTCTAACAGATCTCCAAATAAGTAGACACCGACTCCTCCGGCATCGGCTTTTGAGAACAAGACGAACTCTCTCCTCTCGTCCTGTTTTTTCTGCTACGCCACCCAGCACAAGACTGAGGTCTGCACGGAAGCCATGACCTTGGCAGAGAAGCGCAAACAGCTGGCATCCGGTGGTCGCTGCTTCGGTTGCAAGGCCAAGTGTCATCTAGTCCGTGACTGCCGACGAAGAGTCCAATGTCAGGTTTGCAAACGACGTCACGTTACATCTATGCGCAACAGTCGCAATATGGTCACACCAACCTGGACTAATGGTCAGCGTCTGTATGTTACCATGCGAGTCGCCACACAGAATGCGTCAGCTTCTCCACTCATGATGGCGTCAGAGCGTTGTTGCTACATGCCCGAAGTCATCAAAAATGGGAGCCAGCGAACCCCCATCAAAGAAAGCGTTGATTCGAAGCTGAAGATCACTACTGCTGCTGTGACGGAACTCTCCATCAGTGCTTTTGGTAGAGTGAGCGGACCGAAATGGCGTTGCAGATTAGTTAATTTTACGCTCCGCAGTCAGCACGACAACTTGACTGTCGGTATTGAAGATATCGTCCTGGTTTTCATGAGGGAAGAGATGGCTGAATCACCTAGTGATATCCTGTTTGTCCAAGCCATGGCTGCTCAATGAAAACATCTGGCGGACGAAGTCGTTTAGCCGGGCAATTATCCTAAGCAAGGCGTGAGTGTTCTCCTTGGCTCTGATAAACTCTAAAGTTGATATCAACTACGAGAGAAGCCAAACGGGACGAATACAACCCTGCGTTGATCGCCACTAGAAAGAATAAGGGCTGGACTCTGCGAGCCCCTTTACCTAGTGGTGGAAGTACCCGCAACAGAGCGAGCAGCTAAGCGTGCTTTCTTAGAACAAATTCCCACTTTAACGGTGAGATTTCTCGGCCACTCTCAAGAGTTTGGGACCTCCAAGACCCAAGTCCTCCGGCGCATTCCTCTAAAAAGACCCATCCAGGCGACCTGGTAACCAAACGCATATCTGCACAGGTCCAGTTCATGAATAACATGTGGCGACATGGGCCTGAATGGCAACCTGGTGCCGAAGAAGCGTGGCCGCAAGACAACGGTATGTTCGGAGAGTGATCCAATGCATTGACGTTTTCCAGGTGGCCCACACTCGTAACTTGCAACCTTGGTTTGGAAACCACAGGATTCTTATAATCAATACGCGTTCTGAGAACGTGGCGCCTTCGAAAGAGGCCGGGTACCTGATCCTGCAACCCGCCAATCACCATTGCAGGAACACCGGCTGCATGCACCGGACCATGCCCCAAAGTGACGTCCACGACACCCATGGGGAGCATGGGGAGCAGTTTTGGGCTATTATGGGCAGACAATGTGTGGAAAGTGTCGTCTCTAAGTGCATGTGCCGGGACAGATGCGTCCATTAGAGTTGAGCGAGTGAACTTTGGCTGGCGCGCAGGATGTTGTAAATTGTATTTGATTCTCGCGCTGTACTGTTACGTGATTCCACTTAGCCACGCAAGGAAGAGGACGAGGAAGAATATATGTACGCGCAGCTCGGAGCTTGTGCCCCGCTAGCACGTACAAATAACATGACGCTAGCACAAATGGATGCCCGGTTGTGCGTCTGCTTTTTTGGGCGGCACTAACAAGCGAGGCGTGGTTTTCCCACATACCAATCCTGTGCCAGTGTGCGACTTACCAGTCCTGTCACCAAAGCCATTCACCGCAGAGTTCAGGAGTTCACAGAATCAGGTTACGATTTTACACATCAGTGGGTGCAGCACACCGCGGCATCCTTGGAAAAAAGGAGGTCCATTCACTAACAAGCGCCAATTTAGTCACCGTGCCACCTGAAAAGCGCCTCGTAGAAGTTACGACGGCGTCCCTGCCGCCCCTCACGAAGAGGCCGATCTGTCAACAGAAAGGCCGATAAGTCACGACCACTGGTCACGCCCACTGGAAAGCCGACATTCCAGTGATGCCAAGCGCACTCCGAATCCCTGGAATTCCTTCCTATGGCTTCTTGCGGCGAGAAACTATCACCTTGCGTCAAATTCAGTATATTTCTTACGCTCCTTTAGCTCCACCAGTCTCATTCGCCGAAAGGCACCTCCGAGTATCCAGAACGCCTGGTGCACTTGTCTTAGATGGGCTGACCTGCATCCTCTAGTGTAGCAATACGCCACTATAGCCCTTCTCAGTAACATGCGCTCAGCAAAGTGTAACAGGGACCGTGATTCACATGTCTTCAGTCATGGTCCTGCCTGCCGCTTAAAGTGATTACCGGGTATGCTACCCACTTGTGGTGTGCGATGCTGCTTTTCCTTCTGAATCCCGAACCACCTTTGCTCCATGGCCGGTTTGACGGTTATGCGCAGGAGACGACTACCACTATGCCTTCAGGTGACCGAAGCGCTGCCATCAGGAGGCTGGCACTGTAACTCGGGGTATAATTAATTGTTCGGACTTTCTTTTCTCAAAAACGCTATTAGGCCTGCGCGAATCTATACTAGCACCCGATCCACATTAAATGAAAAAAACGTGTCCTCACATACTCCACAAAAGAAGGCTATTGCATTATAAACGTAATCGCCATCATTGGGATGTTTGTGTCGTCTGCAGGATGAAGGTCCTTGCAATAGGTTTTCTCCATTATCTGTCGAGATGTCGAGTCTATTTCATATTTCATTTTCCAAATTTTCTTAGTTGATGCCGCCATCGAAGCTTTGGAGTTCCTTTACGGACCGTCTACATCACAGCGCCCTTGGAGCGGTCATGTTCGACGACACGACCTCATTCACAATTTGTATCATTTTGGAATTTGTTTCTTGACGTGGCCCTTCCACGTGGCCGGGCACATCGCCGAGCAGTCTGGCGACGGTTGCTAGCGAACTTTGACAACTTTTCCCAAGTGTTACGAATGGGGTGAAGCGTCTGACTAAGTTGTGTCTGTGAGCGTTCAGGGATAACTGAGCGATAACAAATACACATAAATGCGATTGAGACCCTGTTTTTATTTACGTCGGTCACGCCGTTTTTTCAAGCGTTTTGTCCTTATAAAGCTGCTTGACGGGTTTTGCTCTCTTTTATTTCTACGCACTCTCTTACAGCATCGAAGTCTAATGAATGTAACAATATGAATTACGACGCTATTTTGCACGTATTATGATGTTCTGAAGCTTGCTCCGCTAACTTTTCGTCTCAGTGCACGCTAAGACGGTTTTTCTGTAAAAAGTGACCTTGTAGAGGTGTAGAAGTTGCGTTCTTCTCTATGACTGCTTCTTCATTTATCGACAAGCGATTAAAAATATGCCGCGTTTAGCGTTAGTTACATCTGACGTGGTCTGGCTACTATACCTGTCCCACCTTGTTGGTTGTTTCGTGTTTGGCGTGGACTAATGTACGGCTGCCTAAGGACACGTGTTGAATCTGCACTAAGGCGGGTACTGTGAAAGGAAAAAGGCATATGGGTGGCCATAACGTGAAATGCGTGAGCTAACAATTAGTGAAATATTACTGAGCGCATTCAGTAAATTCTTCAGCACTCAACTTAGGTGACCAGCTTTGGTGGCAAATGGAATTCTTTTCACCGCGCTGGCACATAAGAATGTTGACGAAATCATTTGTTTTCCTTTACAGAATTGGCTTGGGAGCCAATGTGATATGACAATTTTTTGTCGTCCTTAATTGTTATTTTCACTGCTCCTTCGTTAATTAATGTTTCTCTGATTAGCTGTGGTAACTCTCATTTATTAAAGGTTTAATATCTTAACTCGGAGAACGCTGCAATCCACCTTTTGAAACTCGCGTAAAATTTATTTACTAAATTTAAGTGACGAGCTTCCCTTCAGCGGCAACCTTTCAGCTTTTAAGCCGTCGATGTTGGTTTTCTTATGGAGCACCTGGTACAAGAGTCGAAGGTGTACGAGCCTCGCCAATTTTTTGCAGCGTTAGCATTTCTGTTTTTTGCGCAGTTCTGTTGGTGAAACTGTTTGTCTGAACTTGTTAAAAATGAATTTCACGGATTTTTTTTAGTGCCATCTAGCTCACAATATGTTTTTGTGTCCAAGAACCAAGAACGTGCACATATTGAAGAATACATCTGACCTACGCGTTGTAGGCTAACAGTTTAATTGTCAAATGTACTCGCCGGAGGCATCATCTAAGAAAAAATAATCGTTTCAATGCAGTTTATGTAACGTTGGAAACGTGGGCATCCCATCTGAGATTACTTGTAAAGGTGAGTCCAAGTTCCTTGTGATTACTTGTTTCAGGATGTGGGATGCAATTAATGCAATATGAGAACTATGACCATTTCGATTTCACAGCGAAGCTGTATAGCAAGTCGTAATTTTTCGGCTCCGCAGTTATATATGCCAAGAAATTGCCGAGCGCCCACACCTGAGCGCGAGCCCCGCGTTGACCGCCCGACAGTTAGCAAAACCAAGAAAAGGCCGAGCACTCATGTACGCGCAACTCGCGACTACCGAACAGCGTGCCCTGCACAGGTTTTTCAAGCCAAACACGCCGACTTACGGAGATTGGCAAAGATTGCGCCAACCACCCTGCAGCTAAACAAATCAAGCAAATGCCTAGCGCTTCTGTCTGCGGGCCTCGCGGCGACCACCCTGCATCCCCTGCACACGCTTGGCAAGCCAATCATACCCACTTAAGGAGATTGGTCGAGATCGGCAAAAAACAAAAAAACTCCAGCGTTTGCCATAACAGTGTCCTTCAATGCTTTACTGGTCACGAAACTTCGGCGCTCGTTTCATATCGGGACCGCGGGCGCCACTACAGCCGCCACCGCCGCGCGTGCGACATATTGACCAGCTCTTGGAGTGCAAACGCTCGCTGCTTTTGGGGTCTGCGCGATGATTAAGTATGCTTTTTTAGATGCGAAAGCATCTTATGATCTCGGCATGTCCCGCGTCAGGATCCGCACTCACACTGCGCATGTGCAACTCTCCTCCTTACACCCACAGCTGCGCGATACTACGCTATAAAAAAAAAGAAATAGCCGCGCCAGGTTTTGATCCCACGACTTTCTGGCCGCAACAGGAGGTACGCGGTGCTCTTCCCACTACGCTACAAATCCGGGACAGGAGCAAGTGCTACGAACGCGCCTTATGTCCTTGACTCATTCAAACTACGTCAAGAAGCTACTGATACAACGAAGGCACGCGAAGCTGAACGCCAACAGAAACGACGAACTGAAAACTTTAGAGGAGGACGTTGAATTTCCCGTGGGAAAGCTGTGGCGGGAAGCGCCACGCGCCTTGCAGCTCAACCAGTCCCGTCCGCAGCGCCTCTGATGCTGATTGTGCAGGATGCCCCTAGGGATTGCCCAACCAAAGAATCCATCACGAGATAGCTTCGCGTTCAACCTCCGTCGTCATCTTCCCGTTGAGAAACCACCGAAGAAGAAAAAGGAGAAGACAAAGCTGCGAAGAGGAGGGCGTGTACATTGCTCTCAGCCGGTGCACCAATGTCAACAACCTTTACCTCACCAAGCTGACGGAGACTACCGATTCTACCACAGAGACAACATCGACAAGAACATGATGGACGAGTTTCGGCGCCTGAAGAACCACTGCCAACTCACCGTAACACAACAGTACTTGCGTGCCTTTGCCATCGGTGTGGCCCCGGACGCGGAATTCCCTCTGGCGCTAGTTTACACCAGATCACTCAACATAACGGCAACACAATGGAACCACACGGAACCGCCACGATGCTTCGCATCCTCATCAGGGTTCCCCACTGGAAGATGGTGTAATTTTTTTCGCAATAGTTAGCGATGAATAGTCTATTCATTGTGAATATCGCCTGCCTTCAATGGGGTTTATTTTTTCAAGTAATATATCTACTTCGGCCGCGAACGGCAACGGCTTCTGAGTAATCTGGCACAAGCGCTGCGCAGGCGTGTTTAAGGATTTTTATATCTCTATTACTTGTTTTCTTAAAGCAAATGTTGTAAATACCACACATACGGTAGCTCCATGGTCACGGGCTGCTGCGTTCCCATCGATAATACAATAAAAAAACTGAAAGGAACCACGGTACGTGTCGTTCAGACTACACCATTAATGAATCCGTTGATTGCTATGGAATGAACCGAACGCTCAAAGAGATAGCCCCATAATATTGTCATTTGAGTGAGCTGGTACATACTTGAGAACATTTAAAAACGCTGCAGGAGCGCAAAGGATATGTTGCACCATGTGCCTTTCCGCTACCACGCTTTACAAGCCTGGTAAAGCGTGGTAAAAGAAGGCGCGCAAAAAAAGAAGGCGCAAAATTAATAAAACTGATTTTATCACAGGCAACAAAAAATTAATATTACGAATCGAGACAAAAGAGCCTGGTCAAGCGTACAAAAGTGTATTTTGTTCCGCTGTGATGTGCATGCAGCACACGGAGGAAACGGAATATTGCCACGTATCCAAGAACAAGGCAACGTTTTTCCGAACGAAATTTATAAAGTGACCTCCTGCTCTACACAAGACTAGAATGAAACACAAACGTCGAAGAAGCAGTACGCAGCGTGATGTGCACAGATGAACGTCGATAAAGTGAGTGGCGCGGCATTTGGTGTCATGTGTTATTCTGCGAACGTTATTAATTTCAGATTCACGGAAATAGGATTGAGAACATTGTCGAAGAAACAAAAAAATCAATTTAGTGACAGAGTGACACGCTTTCGATATCAAACAATATTGCCCGACGAGACGTGCGACGAAAAGCGCAAACGGGTGCAATTCGGTTGAAACACCAGATAAGAAAACAGGAAGCGGCCACGCCCGGTTACAAAAAATTGGGCCCATCTCCCCACGAGGGGGACTCGAGTAAATGCGTCGCATAGGGGTGGGTGTATTGCGTTAACGTTTAGTGTTTGGGGAGTTGGTGGTAGTGAATGCGTTGTATCAGCAGCTTCTTGAGGTAGTTTGAATGAGTCAAGGATATAAGGCGTGTTCGTAGCCTCCCATTCTGTGTCGGCTTTGTGGCGCAGTGGGTAGGGCACCATGTACATTGCGTTCCGCCCGCAGGGTCGAGGGATCGAAACCAGGCGCTGAATAGTATTTTTTTTATATAGTGTAGGGGGAGGGGTGCGGACAACGACGGTGCGGACTACGACGGACGTCAACGCGGGTGACATCGTGAGTTACTGAAAAGCTCTGCATTTAAAACAAACGAACCGGACCCTAAGGGATAATTCGCGGTAATATGAAAAGTAAAACCACAAGGACATCCCAAAGATTTTTTTAGATACGAGCCTGTGCGCAAGGTAATACAAGTTTGCAAACAGGTATTGAAACACCGCTACTACCTGACTGATCTGGCAAAAATCCGTCTTTGACAAAATCCGTCTTTAAGATTGGTTTTTTCATTCTCACACACAGTGCATTCCCAAACACTGCCAGACACTTATAATCGAAGAAGAAATCTCCCGTTTCATGCCTTGGAATAGCGCGCCTCCATTTCTCCCGCACGTCCCCGTCGCCCTGGTTAACAGAACAAGAAAGTATTTTCTGTTGTATCGTTGTACAAGAAACGACATCCCGGGACGCTACACGTGTTTGGTATCTTCATTGCACTACTTAAGTCGCATCACAACAGCGCGAGATCCCCGTTACATTTTTTTCCCGCACAAAACAAACCCAACTCGCTGCGTCTCCGCCGTTCGAGCCAGCGCAACGCCGTGCGAGGAGTGACCTCAGTGAGATGGTGGCGCCACCACGGGGCGGCCGAACGCAGCATATGGAGCTCTCCCATTAAGTTACGGAGCAGTTTCGTGACCAGTAAAGCATTGAAGGACTCTGGCCATAATCATGGCAACACTTCCTCGAACTAGAACACGTCATATCGACGCCCATCCAAGGTGATTCCCAATAATTATCCCTTTGAAAAAAAAAATGAAAGAAGCTGCCACTTATAGCCATAATGGTAGGGTAAAGGTCATTGCGGCCGCGAAGACTAAGCAAATCGGATGCAATTGCAGAGTTAAACCTTCGTGGTCGTCATGAAGGTTGCTTGCAGCGTCACTACCTTCAAGTCTTACGCGTTAGCGTAGGCTTCATTCATTTTTTTGCTGCTGTCGTTAATGCAGACTTTTTAATATTCCGTAACATTAGCCAATCATAACACCACTTTGATACTTTTTGTAGGGCTTTGTTTAGGGCAAGGTGATCTTCTTGAGATCATATTTCGTGAGAAATTATACAATCATCCGTGAAAAGTCTGGGGTTGACAGGAATCTGAGAGGGCAAGTCATTGATAAGAATTAAGAATAACGTCAGAAAAAGAACACAACCCTGGAAAACACCGGATGGTATCGGAACTGTTGTATATACTTGGCTATAGGAATTAACAAATTGCATGCAACAAGTAAGGTAGTTTTTGATCCATTGTGTAACAGTGGCGTGTCATAAGTAGAATGGCTAGAAATTTTCGTTGTCTTTGAATTCTTCAGGAAGTCCAAAAAGGTTTTGCGGCAAATCTTTCATGAAACTAGGAAGTGTGGTGGTGAAATGGTTGCCTTTTAAGGTCCTTTTATAATTTTATTTTGGTGACGGCAGTTGTTCGACAGTTTTAGTTGTGTTATTAGGTACTTATACTTCGGGATTTTCTATTTCTTTGAGCTTTCGTTTTTCTTATATGATATATATGTTATTGTTTGTTTTGCTTTATTTCGTATCTATATTTCCATGCACCGTGTTACGGTATATTCAGATTTTCACCACAGTTCACCGACACTTAGAGATGCACCCCGTGAAGATTCTTGAAATGGTGGTAATATTGGGCGGCCGGCCGGTCGGCCGGCCGGTTTGATAGGTGATCAGTAATGCTGGTTTCGTTCGTGTTCTCAAAATCTGTAACATTTTTTGCGAGTGAGAATGACATCTTTTCGAAAAAATTGTTGCGCTGCACATGATTAGCTTGTTGCCCGATATTTCATCGCCTCTGGAAAAACTGTGGTTATTACGTTTAAAATGGTAGCTTAAGAATACCACGTCAAAAATATAGTGACCCGCTCTCCCAGCACCAGTATAGCCTGTATTATTATCCGATTTAGGTTAAATAATAGAACTGTATCAATAAGGCTTTCTCAGCTTAAACACTCTTGTTGCATGGTCTGCGAGTTTATGTCGGACAGGTTGAAGTCTACCAAAAAAATTAGACTCCTGTCTTTCACATTGCGCTGAAAGTATGCGTACAGTGATTGCATGGTGATATGGCCTGACCCTCGACTGCCATATACAAAACCAAGCGCGATTGCACATGCGCCGAACCATAAATTGCAAAACACCACTTTAGCACAACCTAAAACAGGCACCTATGTGAACCGAAAACTTATGTTAATTGGAATGGCTACTCCACCCCGCATGTTGCTCAGCCAATTCTCGAAATGCCGTAATTTGGAGGCGCTGTTTTGGTGCCTTAATTTCATTTGCCAGCCATGTGTCTGTTTTAGCCAAGAAGTCAGGGTCGACAGCGAGAAGTATTGATTTTAGCGAGTCTAGTTTGTTTAATACGCTGCGCACATACATGCACAAAAACTATTATATTATTGGCGCGCAGTGCGCGAGGCTGGTGTTTCTTCTTAGTTTTGGGAGTGTTATGCTCGGAGGGATCATTGGGTTATGTTTTGATCGCAACCGTATGGCCTGCAGCATCAGTCGAGCGGTACAGCAGCGAAATTGATACTAATATCGTCAAGTACTATTCCTACTTTGTCACCCCTATTTGTTGTTAGGTTTGTCGCTACGCCTTGGTTTTTTTCTTATATTTTATGCTTCGAACACGAGCTGATAAGTCTTCAGTTATCGCTAACTTCGTTCCTTTGAGTTTATGACAGTCTTTTTGGGATTTTGGTTTTTTCCGACTTGTAGAAAAGTTTCAAAAGAACTGGCCTGGCTTTGTTCGTGTCCGGGTTTCCCAGCCTGTGAAGTAGTTCAGTTGTTACACACTCTGGTACCAGCATTTTTTAATAATGTTGTCGTTAGAGTTTGTTCAAGAGAGACATCATATTCATCGTGCTTTTCTGGTATACCCTACACAACCACGTTTTCTTGTCTAGAACAATTTTTCAGCTCGTCAAGCTATAGTTCAATGGCTGAGACTATATTTTGCAGTGGCTTTACTCGGTCCGTGCAACTTGTTATTTTGTGTAAAGAGAGTTCAATATTTCTGTCTTCGTATCTATGGCGGTTAGAATTTATTCTTTTGTTTCTTTTGGATTGCCTGCAATTATCTGCAGCTGTTTCGCGAGCGGCACTAAATATTGACCGGGGCTCTTCGCGACACCACCAGAAACCAACAAGAGGTTCACAGCATGAGATGTCCAGTCATTCAAAAATGCTGACAGCAGCCTTAGATCGGAAATGTCCTATTTGCGATAAAAATTCCCTCCGCCTTTTAGAACTCCGCGAACTATTTTTACGAAGATTTGAAGGGACGAGCTTCTCTCTTCCGGCAGCCTTTGAGTTGTGATTCTGCGTGGTAATATGCTGGAAGCTTAACATTCGGAGAGCATCTTTTCACGTCACAAGACTGCGCAATAAAATTTAACGCTTACTATTTTCCAAACACTGGTACCCTCAAAATGTGCATTCCCAAAGTACAGGATGCTCACCTTGGGTGCAATCTGAGCATACGTTCCTTGCCGCTGTTCTAAACCATAAGTGAAAACGTGTTTAGTTTTTCTCCACTTCGTCTTAACTACCTGTCGAAAAAGCGTGAGACGCATGTGGTATCGGCGGGGCATGGCCTGCGCAGGTTCCCCAATACTGGTCCGCTCCCGGTGGTTCTGCGCCATTTTGTGACGATCAACATGAGCTCGAACTGCGTCTCCACCACTGGATTGCGAGTTTTCGTCGGGTTTAACCAATTTTTGTAACGATGACTTCGGTGCGCACATTGTAGCCTACGCCGGAAACCGAAACTGCTTTAAATCTTCCCCTCGAAAACGTTATTTGTTTTAGCCTGTGGAATTATTTGTCTGACTTGTTACCTGTCGTCCAGGCCTTAGTTTCTAGATGGTCGCAGCAACGTACTGAAGAAAACAGCTTATGTAAAAAATTATTCTGTTCCAAATGCCCGAAAACCCTCCTGATATCACGGCGTTCGATACGGTACGGTAATAAATTAGACACTTTGCAAGTCAGTAACGGCCCCTGCATCCACCAGGAATACATTTGTCTCCGCAAACTTGTAATCTGCCGAAGTAAGCAGGCTTGGTTTTTTCCTTTTTTTTTGGGGGGGGGGGGCGCTTTGAGTACTAAGGCAAAGCTGAATAGTTCAGCCTATTTTCGCAGGGATATTGGGTCAGTTGAACTCACACAAGCGGTGCTAATAGTGGAAAATCTTAAAAGGCCTCACCGTCCAGTCAGTTTCGTTCAAATTCATGATGCAGTATACTAGTTGCCCCGATTCACCTGCCGCCTTGTGGTATATAGTGTACACGTCGCCTGCTGTTTGGCCAGCTTCATACAAGTGGCCGCAATGTCTTGGTCGTACGGCATCTAAACGAAGCGGAGAAAAAAATTCGCCCAGATGTATTCTTGAAAATGGGCTAATACCTGGAGTAATTTACTGATGAAACTTTGCTTCGACTGCAGCCCTGGTAACGGTATTGGAAATGTATGTTCTTATGCTGATTCACAGACAAAATAAGCATCCGAATACACTTTTCCCTGGACGTAACACGACAGTTCTTCAGTGCCGCGTTATTCAAACTCAACCTTGAATACTGAAAGTTCCAAGACGTTTATGCTTGCAATTTCCTCGCCTGCTAAAGTGAATTCAATCGACAAAGTTGCTTACTTTGAAGTCGACCTAGGGAACCTAAGAGATCCTGAATTCCATCTACCGCTGTTGGAGAAAACACAGCAATTGCTAGGGCAGCGGCAGGGAACAGCATGGCAATGGAGTGAACCATGGCGGACTTTTTTTCGATTGTGGCAATTCCTTTATGTCTGAAATGTAGAAATAACAAAATATAACCGGTTTGTAAATTTTGCATGACTTTGTGGCAGGCATCATGCATTAAACTGAGCAAGTCGCAATCGAACAGCGCGGCAAAATACTAAACGTTTGGCAAAGCGAAATGTCTAGCAATTTAACTGCATAACACCAAACTACCCCAGTAAGGAGAAAAAAAGGAATGCAAGGCAATATCATTCTTAATACAAAAGACGCAGAACTCTCCAATAGAAATCATCACATATTGTGTGACCATTAATCGCAACGACGGATCTCCAGGCATCCACATTCAAGGGTACCTTTCATAAATGCGAGTGGTTTAGTGAACTCAGTAGGATTACAATCTGGCTTCTGAGCATACACAACACGCAGAATGGACGTCAGCTCAAGAATACAAAATGAATTAACCTATTTAAAAAGCAGTTTATATAATCCTTAAGTATGCGAGAGACGTCCTAAACACCAAAACGGTACAGTGGATTTCTATATGGCTGAAAGCACACCCCTACATGACGCGACAATTTGCGGTGCCTCACGCATGTATTAAACCGCGTGTTTAATCAACTGAGAGAACAGTGCCGTGGCGCTCGCCTAGGCAAACCATTCGTATTTATTGGAGATTATGTACTATGGCGTAATCGCTCCAGGACTGTTGCACAGTATCGCAGACTACGTATGGAGTCGCCCTTGCTTTCCTTTTTCTGACAACACCTCGTGACCTTTCTCAAACGCGAGTTGGCCCTGTTGGGTGAGAACGTGTCTGCGACATTGGTCTACCCGGTTTATTGAGGTTCCGAACGAAAAGGCTGTTAATAATTGCAGCTTTTAAGGCCTATGTCCTTAGAGATTTTTGTTGTTACAATAGATTTTGGTGTTAGAGTTAGTATTATTGCGCTATAGTAGTAGTTGTGACATTTACACCAACCTTGTTTCGTATATTGCATCATTCTTGAAGCGAATGTTTTTGCATCCATGTTTCCCTACCATGGTAAATATTCGAATGTGAGGAACTCTAAATTGTTTGTATATTATTCTTTTGTCTAAAATCAACTTGAAATTGTCTGTGTTTCTGTATGTGTCTCTAACTGGCAGTCTTGGGGCTGTGTTAGTTTGGTAGCAAAAGGCGCTGCACTTGTTCGTTTCATCCTTTTCAAGCCAGACCTTTCTTTCATCCTTTCAATTCATCCTTTCAAGCCAGACAGACAGACGGAGCACAATTACTGCGTCTAAGTGGCCCAACAAGACTAACGTCTTTAAAAGTTACGGTAGATATCTATGTGTATATCTTAAGAACGTTACACAATCGCTGCGGAAGCGCTGCAAAACTGAGCTGCTGAGTTTAACATTTCTGCTTTCTTACAGGTTTAAGTCTCAGAAGCAAGAAAGACTAGCCCGAAAGGCTTTACTTCGCTGTTGCAAAGAAAACGCAGATGCCGTCTACGATAATGCGCTGTAAGATGTGTCCGTGAAATGTAGCGGCTGCTTGGTGTTGGTGAGTTTGAGCTACAAGGTGACAGTATGAGTGCTTCGAAGCGTTTATTCCCTAATATGGTGCCCAGTGTCAACTTTGTGGTCGTTTACCAGTGAGAGATCGAGAGAGCATTTTGCTGAGTAAGAAATAGGTGGACTTTGAAAAGAGAGGCACGCGAATTACTGACCCACATATGCAGCAGCTCGTTCCATGCCCTATGAGAAACTTCACCTTTATCTCGATATGACGAGGTAGTCGTAGCAGCCTCCCGTCTCAAACTAAAAATGTAATACGAGAGGCTTGAGTTGTTCTCCGCTGAGCATTCTTTAGGGCATCGCTAGGTTCCCTGGAAGACTATGAGCAAGTTCTCTCGTATTTAACACATTGCTAAGTTAACGTCGAACATTTCCTACCAAGCATCTGCGCCCATCTAGATTTGCGAGTATGTGCCTTTCTTTGTATTGAACCCAAAGTTTTCGTTGGTTTTACGTTGAAGCCCTCTAGCGGCACATCAGGGATCGTGTTTCTATGCACAAAAATAACACGTACTCTACGACTTAAGGGAATGGCAGCGCAGTAATCGCGGACGCAAAAAGCAAGCTATATGAATACACGCGCTCCTTGGGCAGGAGCCTCGTTCCTTTCCTGACTCTGGTGACTGCCCCTGCGCAATTTCATTTCCATTGGGGACGTTGTAAAATATCTTAATCGTTTGTTTGATACCTTTATAATGGTTTTTTACTGCTCAAAAAGAGTGTTCAAGTTTGTGGCGCTGTTTTATTGCATGGCGAGTGGGTTTGCCAAAAGGATCGCTCCAGTGTCCGATTGCGCCATTGCTTTGGTTACAAAGGTGATGTAGTGACAAAGATCGCCAGAGCAGCCAACCGCGACGTTTGTCGCAGGAGTGTACGTTTGTACGTCTCTAAGAGTTTTTGTTTGCATTGTTTTGGTAGCTTTCTCTAAACAATTTTACCCTGCCGTGTCGCGCGCGTTTTTATGGGTTTCTATCCAATTATTTTGATAGGGGGAAAATTTTATGTGGAGTCGCTCAATGGGTAGTATGCAATCATGGCTTCTATAGGCGTTTGGCATCCGGAGGTGAGCCTATAAAGCATACGTTACTTGAGTGGCGCTCGAAAATAACAAGCAACCACCCTGTGTTTACAAATATTTGGTGGACGATATCCTAGATCTCATCAAGACAAGAAAGTAGGGTTTACAGGCCAGCACTACAGCGAACTGTCAGGCATAGGACCAGTAGCTAACAGAGTTTCTACGTAAAGGTCTCGCTAGAGGCAGTAGAAAAGCGATTCAATAACGGGATAATAAACTACTGACAAAGAATGTGTTTGTGTTTGTGTATGGGCCAGCGTGTGCGTGTGAGTGTAGATGTGCGTTCGTGCGTGTGTGTTGCTGCAGTTGACAATCGTTATGACGCGAGGGACAAGGTATGTTTTGTTCTACAGGCTTTGCACTCAAACCGAGAGGTTTTATCTTCAGGCGTTCTTTTTCCCACACATCGAGACTGCCGGACGGAGGGCGTTCGAGCACACCCTGTACCTGAATGCTAGGCGCGGCAGGAAATGGAAAAAACAGAAACAATACTGCGAGCTCACCTTCAAATTGCCAATGAGCTTGGTTGCTGGAGGTGGCGAAACGTTGGCTTTTGGTGTAACCTGGTCAAATTGTAAAATTTTATTCTAAGCAAGGAAGAAAATGTATGTCCACTCCTGCTGTAAGTAATGGCCACTCTAAGCTTTTATAGCTGAAAGGAAAAGAACCGAGCAACTCGTCGTCGTTTGTCATCATTGAGTTCATCGTGATATCGTCGTGTACAAAGATAGACTTGTTAGCGCCGTATTATTCAGAGACGCCAAGCGCTTCAGGCGAACTGAGTGTCTGCTATCAGAAACAATGGCCGTTCAAGGGCCGAAAGCGGAAGTTACAGTGGCGCACTGAGGTAGGCCGGCGCCCATGGACAATATCTTTTCAGACTCCTCGTGATGACAATCGCTGAAAAATATTGTACTAAGATTCATATTAAAATAATTTTCATATTATAAATTTACCTATTTTTGTCTAGAAAAAAGCCACCGGACAGTTTTGAACGAGCGAATCAGCCACATAATTATTGATTGTTCACTTCAGTGGTCAATAACCATTCTGGCAAACGCATCCAACCTATCCCCACCAGGAGTTCAAAAACTTACAAAACAATTTTAAAAATATGGCTTTACCCACAACCTCTTCTCTTTTCTCTTGACACAAAAAAGGCGTGGCTTGTAAATTGCGTTCAACCCAACAGAAAAGAGCAGGATAGGTGTGAAAAGAGTTTTTGAAATTTTTTTATTGCGGCACCATGAAATTAGTTGCGTACTTCACATACACCCACTCTGCCCAAAAATATTGTTGGCGCTAATAGCCTTAAACGTCGTTTTGCCAATGCTTGTTGTCCTCTAATCAAACGTCATCGCACCCTGTGATACCAGCTCTGCAGACTGTCATGAATATTTTTACCAAAAACTCGGTTTTGTGGATTTAAATGCTTCATGTACGCTACAGGAAATTTGTGCATAAATATAAAAAGCATCAATTTGAATCAAAACCTATATTAGGATCCTTCAAAAAAGCCATAGCGGCACCGTTTCTCTCGAGTAGAGGCGGTCGTGGGGATCGTCCATTGGTGGAAGGGGGTACACGTCCTTTTGGGGGATGTTGTACAGTCGCCTTTCGTGAAGGCAAAACCTTAAAGTGCCGTCTTTTTTCTTCATGAGTACGACCCGCCGAATGGAGGGGCTTTTTGATGGCTGTGTAATATTGTGGCTGAACATGTCTTCGACTTTTGTCCGAATGGCTTCCCGCTCGTGTGATGACACGAGGTACGGTGGCTGTCAGGTAAGGCGGGCTCTATCTTCGGATATAATTCGCCGCTTCGATGGAGGCGTCTGATGTAGTTTTCTGTTCGACAAAAACCACTTGCTCTAGGGACGCAGCGAAGCCAATATTCTTTTCCGTTTTTTTTTTTGCGCTGGCGCCGGGTTCACGTCCAAAGGAGTTAGAAGATTTAGGGCATCTTTAGCGAACGTGATTACGCCACTTGGTACTTGGGTTGGTTTGAGGAGCGCCATCGCAGTGTCCTCGTTTAAATGCTGGTACTCCCCGGTCAAATTACTAACCAAAACTTGGGATTTGCGTTGCCTAAAGCAGGTAATGCCTCTTACGACAAGAACACCGCGGTCCAAAAGAAAAGTTTGGACACTCTCTACTATAGCAATAACGTCACGGAGTACACGTACAAAGAACACGTGGATCGTCAAAATTTCAAGGGGTGGCAGGGCGACGTGATCAACGGCGACCTTTGCAGCAGCATGGTGTTCTGGGTTTGGTTCCGGCGTCATGCAGTGATCGGTAGAAAAGGTTATCGACTTGGTCTGCATGAATATTCATGAATATTGCTCCAAACTGTTCATATTGCTCCAAACAGCTCGACAGAATTTATAAATATTGCACCAAACTGTACAGAATTCGGCTACAGAACTGCTGCATTAATCACTCCGTAATTTTGCCATTCGCCCGGAAAATCTCATACGCGATCTGTAACTTAACCCAACCGACAAGAGTTTACTGTATATACACATTTAAACACGCCTGCATTGACTTTTACCCATATTCTCTCGTCCAAGACATACAGGCGAAAGAATACATTTTTACAAAATCCTCGTTGTGTCTTCAGAAGTTTTGAAGTTGCTCTTTGTGACTATGCTGCAAATGTGGCGTGCTCAAGGGTCCTAATCACAACGGGTGGTTGTACGAAATTGCTTCGATTTAATAAATGCCTTTATCATGCTCGTGAATATTTCAATCATATCTTCCTTTATCACAAGTACAGTGATGTTCAGGGAAAGCGCCAGTGAAGGTCGGAATATCTGATTAATTTTTTTTACTATTCCTTTTGAATCCACAACCCAATAATAGGCAGTGAGCCTCTGATCGTGCAGAGCATGCTGCTAATAACTCGATAGACCCAAAGACTAATAAACAATGTTTTCCCACTTCTGCACTAAATATTGCGGCCACATTCAACTCACAGTACTGAACACCTTATGAAGCATTTGGGCAATCCCCACTGGGCCATCACCATCTTTGTGCTTCAGGGTCAAACCATTGCATGGGCTTCCTATGCTACATCATTGGATGGTGTCATGGCAAGCCTATTGAGCACTGTTTCCCGATAAGGCTAAAACCATTAGAGAAGCAGACAAAACAGCCGTAAAAGAAAATCACAATGTGCAGAGAACAAGCTTGCTGAGACGCCGTACTCATCTTCGATAGTTCAATCAGGGTTTGTGCCGGCAAAAAACAAACAGGAGCTACCAAACGTAGCCATTCTCTCAGCTAGAGCATTAGAAGGAACATAGGTGGTTTCGAAACCCAGCAGGCTAAGAATGATTTACTTGATGTCAATTATGATACAATATTGAGATAATAATTTTTCAAGACTTTAAATGCGCACATTTGGGTTTTGTCCCCGTAAGTCGCATCGCACGTATGTGCCGTGATGAGGGGCCACGAATAATTTGATTAAATTCCACGGATGCTAAACTCGGACAAGAATACGAGGAAAGCGGCGCACAGTCGCTGTCGTTGAATGCATTTACTTCACATTGTCTGCCATTAGGCTGCTAAGAAAAAAATAATGACAAACTGGAAGAAAAGTAAAAACAAGCTCTCATTATTCATCGCTGTCTTTGATCGTGATGCGCTCTGCTTTAGGCTCTCCGTGTCCGTACCGACGAAGCCCTGATTTACTTGCAGAAGCTTCTCGACCATCAACAAAGTTGTTAAACAATTGCCAAACTCAATGCCAACAGCTGTAGTCGTATACAGATCTGGTGCCGCCCAGTTCGGGAAGGACGTTGTCCTTATCACCACGAAAAGCGAAGCCTCCGCCAGAGCTCCAGCAGCTCAGTGCTCTATGCTTACCCCGGTGCCACTGTGGGCGGGGAACGACGGATTTTGTTGCTTAAAAAACACAAAAAAGAGAGTGAGCAGTGTTTCAGTCTGTAGCCACCAGATGGCATCTTGTAGCCAGCTGGTAGTATGCTTCCAGGGAAGTAGAGAATTACTAATAGGATAGGAGGCACTGCGGAGATATCTCCGTTTCGTGCTGCTTCTCATTTGCTTCCATTACTTTAAGATCTAGCTATTCATTGTGCGTGTTTTCAGTAACGTATTGGAGAATCGCTAGGGTGGTTGTGACTCTGCGCATAGAAGTACTGCACAGTCTAATCAGTTGGCCCAATTGTTTCCTCGAATGCAGGAGCATTGCCACTCGACCTTCCCCTTTTGAAGCGGTTTGTGGATACACCTTGTGAACGAAGGAACACGCGTGGAAAGAGAAGTTGACTCGCGGGCCTAGTTGGGACGGGGGACACTGCTTGTCGGCGAAGAAACTCCCTTGCACTGGCTTGCACTGCTTCCTGTGAAGGGGGTATCCTTTCTACTCTGTGATACTTTTACCCTGCCGTCGGCTTGTCACCACGAGAGCACAATTTTTTTGGACTCACGTTACCTTTACCAGTTTGTGTATGGATTTCTTTGTACATGATGCTAAAATTTGTTGCGCGCCGCATTCCAAAACGCGTCACAAAACGAGGAACCGTGGTACCATAAGCTATGCTGCCACTTCTATTAGACGATATGTTTCACCTGTCAGTTTGGGCAGGTTTACAGCCCCAAGTAAAACAAAATTATGCGGTGTTTTCGACAATTAATAGAATTTTAACAATGGGTTTGGTTCGTAATGAATTTAAACACTAATGTTGCTTTTCTATTGTCGTGGAAACTTGATTGAAATTGACGTTTAGGTATATAAAATTGAGTTTTGGAAGACTACACTAAGTAGATGCTACATGAATCACATACTACATGTAAACGTGAAAAAAGCGGTGCACATGAAGAGTACGTGTCTCTAAAAAATATCCTTCAAAACAAGACATGCTGACCAAATGACTCTACATGGGAGCATGCGCATCTCTTCGAATTCTCCTGCAGGATCATTTTCTTGGGTAGGGCTAAAGACACTCACGAAAACATCGAGCCCTCATTGTCTTGACACGAGTTCGCAAAATGCAGCACTAGAGGGCGGTCCCATCTTGTTCACCGTGATAAGTGGCTCATTACCACAGGCATCGGGAGGACTTGTAAGGTGCAGTTATTTAGTTCAGTAATGAAAGGGTAAATACACGAGTAAAACAAAAAAAAACATAAAATATCCGGTTTCACACTGTAAGGGCGTGGGGTAAGGGATCAAACGATTTTTTCAGACCTTTTTGTAGATTCCGTTCACATCTGTTTCTCTTCATTTTGTCGTCGACCTTTGGGGACAGACCATTCGTCGAGTTGATTGACTGTCGCCCGGATAAATAATATACCAGCTCGAAAAACAAAGACAACTTGCGAAAGCATTCACAAAACAGTCCGTACCGTCACTCCAAAAGCACATTCACATTTGGCAAACGCGTTTGTACCATTTTAACCTATGCCCTAACAGGATGTAGCCCATTTTCGATACGAAGTATGATCTGCGTGTGACTTTACCTGTGTTATCAGACCTATTTCCTCGCAACCAGCTTTCTAGCAAAACGTTTCGGAGTTTTTCTTGCCACGACAGTTTTATTTGACTTAGTCCCGGTTTGTTGACTTGGCCCATTCAGAAATGCATACGTCTATAGTTCATCTGAGTAGCTGCATGCAGCACTGTGGGTCTACATTATTGTCAACAACTCGCCCAATGAGGTCGCCCAACTCACCGTGAAGGAGACGGCGGGCCTTGCGTTTTCACATGCCGAGAGGGAAGACGGAAACGTCCTTTCAATTCCGCTGTCATGGTGAGTTACGCTTGCTCCGATTGCGGACTGTTCACACCATTGTAGCGTCCACCGTCGTGCATGCAGCTTATGAATCGAACTATAGTTGTACCAAAGAGCATTTTCACAGGACCTTAATAGACCTATCTAAGAGCGGCCTCTAAGTATCCTGTAGTTCATAAAGCAGCCTGAACTTCAGGCCGTTTGTTTTCTATACTTTTACGGGCAAAGCCCCTTTGGGGGTAGGGGTGTCGCGTGTCCTTTAGCCATCATCTCATGTAGCCATGGTACAAATACGCTAGGACACTCGCTTTATAATGCCTCGCGCTAGAATGTAATGCGTACTAAAAGAACACGCCGGGACACTTATGTTTTAACGACTCGCGCCAGGACATTTTCTCTCCATGGATATTAACAGGATTTAACCCCATCAGCAAGGAAGAGCAAACGGTGCGCGTTGGCTCAAGAAACGCTCTCTTCTGGGCTGGACGCTGAACTTTGAGCTCGTGAGCTCGACACGCTCTAAGACTCTGAAGCGAAGGAGCCTTATAAACACCAGGAGCATTATGACTATGGAGAAGAACCCAAAAAATGCATTATGCATATTTATCAGAATTACCTAGTCGATTGACGAAATATAATAATTTGTGAGGTGGAGCGCTCGTTTCGACGACTCGTTTCGACGCGGGAACATGACCATACTGGGATTGCCCTTATCCTGCCTTGCCGAAAAAGAAGCGGCAAGTCACACGAGCGGAGAACGGGGACCAATAAGAGGCGGCCGCAACCGAAGAACTAGGGAGGCCAGGCGAGAACAGAGGAGAACGCCGGGAAGAGTAGATGGAGCAGGTTCGAGGAGCCCGACGTCCCGGTGGAAGACTCAAAGCACGTCGGGTTTTCGGGAGCCGAGCTCGAGAGGGGTTTACCAGGCGCCTTGCGATATTGGGGCCGGGACGCGACTCCTGACTCATGGATGGTGGCAACATTGTACATATGTATATAGTTGAAAAAAAATCATTCTTTGCCTCTCATTGCGCATTAGCGGCAATTTTGCTGTGAGAAACACAGGAGAACAGAGCATGCTTCACCGCTTCCCGTGTTTCACGTTAGTGCAAATGGCATGGAGTTTTCTCTTTTGTTTGTTTTTCTGTTTCACTTCTTTGTATGGTCGACGGAAAACGGTCCAATAAAAAAACCAAGCATGGTGACATAAAGAATTCTGGGTAACAGCTGAGTAAAAATGTCGCAAAAATATCTTTCAATGCTGGAAGCATTACAAGGAAGAATGCTCATGATCCTTGGCCCGCGCTACACGTCATCTGCATCTTCAAACGTATGTGGGCAGAATTCCGCTTTTTCAGCCCGTCATTACAAAAAATATTCAATTGTTTTAGAGCCTAACAATCTGCCGAGTACGCCTATAATTGGCACAATGTAACGCCCTGCATGGGCGGAAAATCTATAACGGCTGGAGGTAACTCACCTAAATGTTGTGAGAACATACATAGTGATACCTGATCCAGGACAAGGTAAAACGCAGAAAAATTTACGAAAAACCAAAAGAATAAAAGCATAAGACTTTACTCACAAGACCTAAAATGTGATCCTTATAAACCCTCACTAAAAGTGTGTATTAAAATACAGAAGCGGTAAAAAAACGAGCGAAAGATGAATGAGAAATTTAGAAAACGGGTCAACCGCGCACCATCCGCGAACAACTGCGTAATCGCTGCTATGCAGGCGTAAATATATGTCACTGGACAAGAGAAACTGTTAAAACGCTTGAAGCAAGAAAAACCCTCGCATATTCGGCTACTCTTAGCATCATCTGGATATCAATAGAAAAAGCCGGGTAATAACATAACGTATTGCTAGACCATTCTCTGCATTTCGGGAGATTTTTCTCAGCCCGGGGTTCACTTATGGGCTGTCTTCACTCGCATACAGGAACACGATTCGTCCGTCATGCGTTACAGCGACGTTCCTTCCCTCCAATACGGGAACAAACGCCTTTGCCACTGATGAGAGACGCGTCCAGTTTTTCTGACGCATACGAAGGTTTCGAGGAGTGACATAAAAATCAGATTATTGACCTATTTCATTAAACAGACTGCCCTTAAATATTGAAACCATCGCAGGAAGAGCATATGCCCAATACACGTCACGAGTTATGAGCGATGTAGAGCGTAGACAAGCGGCGAACGACTGCACATAGTGTGGAGCATTTGATACGGGCTATTGAACATTACACGCACAACAAAACAAGTAAACATAATCAGATTTTGCAAGCATATCAGAAAGCGAGACTGCTCTAATACATTTTAGAACATCTTAAGGAGCACGCGACTAGTAATGTCGTCTACACTCTCCAGTACAAAGCTTTTCAGTAAAATGAAAAGAGAAGACAAGTTACAACTGCATTGTGTTTAGCTCTTTTACGCTATGCTCTAACCTCTGTCAATCTCAATGCAGCACTTATAAAGCAAAATAAATATTTAATTACTTGGTGAATAGAATAAACTTTTGTTTGGCAGAATGGTGTATGATAGTACCTTGGTATAGAGGATAAATGCTACGTAAATGTCGCCTGGCTGACGTGATCTCACAGGCATCAAGTCCAATATTTGGGTGATTTAGTAAAATGCTCTCATTTGCAGAGCTACAATCTGTGTATGTAATGAGGGACTCTGTAATAAGAGTTTGTAATCCTTCCGTGGCAACAGCAATTTTCCTTATTTATTTAACTATAAAATATTTGTACACTCGAAGTACATACAATACGTGCACTAAAATGAACGGACCGTCTTATGAATGCTTTTGTGAGAGCACGCAAATATGTAGCCCTTGAAAGGTACATCAAATTTAAAGAAAGCGGCATACATTGAGTTGTTTTAGGGGGTCATTTTGCGTTTAGAGGAGCCCGGGTACCATTCTTGTGGTACCATTTCTGCATCCCCGATGGGCATGCAGAATATTTTCAAGCACAAGCAAAAATATTTTCTTAAAGATAGGAACCTTGTTGCAGGCTGGCAACAACGCACATATCTTGATTGCGTGGTAAGTGTTTAGGGAGGGTATGATTTAAACAGCAATAAATAAAATGTACAGAAACGAAGTTGTGATATTAACAAAGGGAATATTTCACGGTTAGCTTGAAACTCTTCAAAATGCACATGGAAATACACAGAGTTAATTGCACCATTGCTGAAAACAACAGAAATAAGTGGCAATGTTTCTAGTGGCTCTCGCCATACAAAATAAAGCACTTCAAAGGCCATTGTACCTGAATAGGCAAAGGGGCTATACCAGACAATGATCACGGCTCCAATCTATCGTCGAGTACGTGCACAAATATTGCACTTTGTTATCAGACATTTCAGCCCTGAAAATAACTTGTTTGTGCCTATGAAGTTAAGCTAGATTTTGGCTTATGTTGATGATGGTGTCTGAGAAATTTGTTCAAGTATTAAAATTTGTGACCACCTTTTCAGCGATAAACGATCTCCCTTGTGTCTCTGATGGGGGTTCTGAGCCAGTTAAATTTTGTTACTTCACTTTGAACAAGCGTAAACAACGCCGACATATTTGATTAAAAAACTGCCAGGGCGACTACCCGTCCCGGAATTTAAATTCGCAAGAAGAAACAGGGACACGAACGTTCATCACGTGACCGCTCGAGTAACAGATTATCATTCAAAGAAACTGATTCTTTTTATTATGTTTTAATGGTTTCGTGCTTGAAGGTTATTCGCGGCGCTTTTATATGTCGAACTTTAAGTATCTTGGTATGCTTGCTATCTTTTTACGTACTAGGAAGGATTTGAAAACAATATGAAGTACCTTTCTTGGTTCTAATGTTGTGCAAATAAAAAAAACTTTTGTTGTAATTCGACATTTTTGTTTATTATTTGCTGTATAGCGCCTCGTCGGTTTGATGAACTTTTGCCACGCACGATGCCTGTGGAGCTCTAATCACATTGAGACTTAGCTGAGCTAATCCGGATTTATATTCTTTGGAGAGCAGGAATACCCGCCTTTAAAGCAGGGATGACCGGATGACCATAAGCATAGGCAGAACACCTGTGATGTGCCATTGGCACCACCTTGTATATAAATGTAAAATAACCTTAAAGGGACACTGAAGAGATCTGTAAACGAATTGGAATTACTTGAGAAAATCAAAGCCTGGAGTCTAGGCCATATTTGGACCCCTGTGATTGCGTATATACAAATTGTTTAGTACGAAAATCCTTCTGGAATCGCTGCCTCGTCTCTGCATCCTGCTCGCCGATTTTATATGACATTCACTATGACACTTTCTGTCTTAATGCTTAGTCTCAGCGAACCTACTGGGCGGCTCGCTGATCCTCCTTCATTCAGTGGTCCGGCTGGCGGCGGGCCGACGCCATTCGTTCGCTCAGTGAAAACGAAGCCACAACAAGATTTGTGTCCAAAATTCTGCTGCTTTATTTGTTTGTTTGAAAAGTATCAAACTCACAGTCAATGTAGCTATACATTGACTGTGTATATGTAGTTAGCTATATGTGTATAGATGTGCTGTGTATACATCACACCTTGCACATGAAATAGCTCAGGAGCAACGCGTATATTGGCTTCCGAAGCTTCGCAAACTTCGCTTGATGGTATCTGTAAGCTCCCTATGCCCCTGCGACGACTACTCTAGTAGAAAATCTAAGGCCCAGTAAAGGAAGACAAACGGTACGTGAAGGAATATAGCTATTAAGAAAATAAAACCTAGCAACACTTCAAAAGAAGGCGTAAAACGCTGATTCGGGAAGCACTTTTTCCGCAGGATGAACTAGCACAGCAGTCACCCACATGGCAACACATTGGCAGTCTATTTTCCAGGGTGTCACCGTTTCCTTAAAAGGGTGCGCTGTTAAGACGATATTGCGAGTCCCTTCGGGTGAGCAAAAAACCCAACCGAACCTATAAGAAACCAGTGCCGAGGGGGCGGGCGTCTGATGCGCGGCTTTCACCGACAAGAGCGGAAAGAATGAGAGAGAACCTTTAAAGAAACCACAACAAAGAGAGCCTTATATCTTAAGAGGGGAGTAACTTCACAGGCATGAGGGTACGAATATCAACAAGAGATAACAAAAACAGTACGAAGTAGAGTCCTAAAGGTTACGGAGGATACAATCAAGGACGGGAACAATGAGTATTTCAAAGTATCGGAGTTAACAAATAGAAACAGTTCCATGCATACGTGAGACAAAGTCCCACAATCTTCACCGACCTGGCGGTATGATGCACCGCTCTTAGGACGGCAACGTTGGCTACCTTTGAAACGCTGCTTCGGCGTAGGCCAGGCCAACATGTGACAGACAGTGATTGAGGACCCGGGAGCACGTTGACGTCCTACAGATCGCGGGCTGCCGACGGCGATGCACACTCGGGCAGAAGGGCGTTGTTATATCTTGGTGACGGAACATATCTGCTCTGCAGTGATGGGGGCAGTCTTTTAATACCCGCATTAACAGAAACAAACGCACAAAGTGGCCGCCGCCGTCATCGTGGAAATTTTTCTTGTAGATGGTTCGGTGCGGTTCGATGCTGGTTGCACTACGCGATTTCTCATGGTCACGAAGCTGTGGCTGCTTGCTTATTGCTGTTTACTTTGCGCGCTAGTATCCGCAAATTTCGGACCCCTCCGGCTCACGCCGGTGGCCGACGTTGTGTTCGAGAAAATTCTCCAAGGCCTAAGAGGGAAATAGAAAAGGAACAACATGGACAGAGCATCTGTATTACGGTAATTAAAACGCCATACAATAATAATAGGTGTTGTATAATGATGCTAAGAATTTCTACAATATTACTAGACTACGTTAACAAGAGTTTTTGATGCACATCTCCAATACCTGAACACAGTATTGTTAGACAATGTAATATTTTTTTTCAAAACCCACAAGAGCAAGCGTACAAGTCGATCACACCTTGCACATGAAAACTGAAAGTCACACATGGTGTAAACGCAAAATTCAAATACACTACACTTGTTCTACAACAACATAACTATGTGCATATAGTTTATGTTCAATGTAAAGTTTGGCACAAAAAGCTGGAAACTAATACACTGCGTGCACACAAATGAAATTCTGAAGTGAAATACGTTTCTTCAGAAGCAACTAAGATCGAACAACGAGATAGTACATATTACAATGTTCGGAAAGAGTCATTACCAGGGTGAAACGTCCGGAAAATACACCGGGTTAAGAATATTGCCAAAGTTTTATGCAAATCACACATACAACGAGTCTGAGTCAGTACGAGGAAGCACATACACCATTTGGATACAATGAAAGCGATAATGACCACACGACGTATGCTCTTCGGAAATAGTACGAGTTCATAAGATGCAACCGCAAAGCTCCCAAAGGCTAGAACTAATAACTCAAAGTATACACAAGATATGTACTGTACAACTTGTAATCACAAATGAAGAAAACTCTGATGTAGAATACAATAAACAAATAACGAATGCAATGTTCATATAGCGCAACCACGACGCGATCCAACTGTGCCATTCAACTCTACTCAAACGACACATGCATACCTCCTATCGGCTGCTTTCAGAGCTGTTTTTGCGGTGCTTAAGCTTGTTCTTAAATGTTGCGCAAATCGACGCCCTTCATCTTGACGTCCAGGCTACTAGCCACTCTACTGTAACTCGCCGTTTTTCTAATCGCATACCGTCAACTGTTAGGAGCTACTGACTGGCGCTTCCTCCGACGTGCCCATCGCGTTAACTGCGGGTGGAGAATGTTATCTTTTCACTTAAACAGGATTCGGCAGTCCTTCCCCGACCTAAAATCTTTGCCGGGTTTTTGCAATTTTAGAGGACATGTGCTTGTTCACTTTGGCGCAGCATTTCTTTCTAGGCTAGTTTGCTGTAGAAGCCTGCGTTTTTAAACGCCTCAGCCATGCCGTTGTCGGTTTCCTTGGTGCTCGCCTTATGATACGCACGGCGTTGAATCTATCTGCGATATCAGGGCGGGGCTCGCTAATAGCTGGCTCTTTCTTGACGACGGGTGGTTCCTCTTCCACAGCAGCAGTTACTCGGTTGTCGCGGAGAATAATGTATGGCGAGCTCTCCATGTAGAGCGCAGCCCCAGTCTGCATGGGGGTTTCAACCTTCACTTCGGCGCTAGCTGATTTCCTATGCGAGAAGTCAGCTGAGAGCGCAGAGAAAAAGGCTTAATTGTGTTAGTCTTTTCGAACGAAGTCATTTTCCACAAACAGTGCGCTGTGGCCCATGCCTTCTGTAACGGTGATGATTGTGTCCGACACTGTCCCGGCAGCCCCGGATGCAACTTCGTCAAGAGTGCTCGGACCTGACGCCATGATGGCATAGACAGCCCGGAGTCATCGCCATCATTAGGCTCCAGGGATCACCTTCCTTTGATGTGTGATGTGGTGCTCTGCGCACAAATTTGGAGGTGTTTCGTCCTTGCTTCTTGCGATTGCAGCCGCTTCTACACTTCCGGAACTATTCGGCCTTCCTTTGCGTTCCAGGGTTAGTACGTCGGCCACTATTATCGTCTTTCGCGCTTTCCTCAGCTGATGAGGACTTTTTCTCCGAACGTCATATCTCGAGTATCTTTTTTATTTCATGATTGCTTGCTTTCTCCTCTGTCTCCGCTTTCCCTCTATCCAACTGAAGTTGTGTTTCAAATTCTTGCTCTCACTGCTCTCTAGGCGTATTCTCGCGCTGCGTGTCTTGCTATCTCAGCGTCTTTACGTGCTGCCCATCTTGCGCTCTTAACTTTCTCCTTCTTGTTTTTCTTTTTCTTTCTTAGCTACCTAACTTCGCAGTTTGGCCCCTGGCATGCCGCGCTTACAGCCCAACGCTACAATTCTTGCTAAATCCATGATTGCAACCGCACTGTAATCAAGACACATATTACTCTTGGCTACGGCTAGGTATGTGTGCACACACACAGTCAACAACGTAAGCACCGACTCATAAAGACACAGGAAAAACCTGTGCCAAAATTTCCGGCCTCTTTATTTCCCTTAGTGTTCACATCTGACGGCCTGTCATGGACTCCCGAAAATTCACATTTCGCCTAAAAGGGTGCACTTTTAGGAATACACGGGGAGTCAATTCAAGCGAGCAAAAAACCGCACATTATCTACAGGCACTGGTGACGAGCGCATGGCCGGCTTATGCGAGGCTTTCGCCCACAAGGCTGCAAAGAATGACAAAGATCCTTTAATGAAACAGCCACAAAGAGAAATATATTCTAACAGGCAAGTTCGTGTACAGGCATGAGAATAAGAATACTAGCTTGAGGCAACAAAAAAGCACTACAAAGTCGAGAGTTAACCGTTACAGAGGATACAACCAAGGATCGTAACAATGAATATTACAAAATATCGGAGTTAACTAAGGGAAACGCCAGGTAAAGCACACAGTCCGCTAAAGAAAGCAGCCAGCACAGGGCGTGGTGACCTGTGACGATGGAAAACGTAGGGCCAAAGGGAGACGGACAAAACTTCGGCACAGCGCACACACAGGAAAAACAGTCGCGTACGGTGATTGAATATTTGCACTCAGCGACAGAAAGGAGGTGGCTAGCGTACGCAATCAGGCGCACTTCGGCAGTCTGGTGCTGTATTAGGGCCGCTCCTTTTTCGTGGCCACTGGCGAGAGTGCGCAGTACAGTTGGAGCAGAAATATCGAAGTGGGCGAGCTTAAGTGTGGTAGTAAGCCTGTCAATAACCGCAAGAAAGGCATCAAATAGTGGAGAATCCAACGTGACCGAAACGTCTTTTTTTAAGGAGCTTGGCTAAGGGCTAGGCAATATGGGCGCAATTTTGTATGAATCTGCGAACGTAGGAGCATATCCCAAAAAATCTCCCGACATCTTTCCTGAAATCTTCTGAAATCTCCTGACGGGGGGTATCTCAGCTGGACCGGGTTGAACGCCGCCGGCATCGGCAATGTGACCGAGATTTTGAAATTTGCGTAGAGCGCACCGGATATTGGAAGAATGCAATTGAAAACGTTCGCGCTGGAAAATAGAAACGATCAATGACAGTCACTCGGAATGCATTTTAAAATTCGCAGTGAAAACGCATTGTTCCCCTAACCAGCGTCATTTCTCCCCTAGTTATGCTAACTTTGGGAAGGACTTGGCCTGGTCTTAACGCCTGGTCTAAAGGAGACACGAGCTGAAGGCGTGCGTTAGCGGGTTCATTTTTCCGTTCGTCGCGCAAGCCACCGTAATTGCGTTGCAAGGAGCCCTATTTTCGTTATATCGTCTCTGGATGACGCATGCTCAGAGGAATGACAAATCGTCAGTCACGGGTTCGCTGGCCGCACACCTGCTATGCCACCTCGCGAATCATCGTGGCTGTACATTACGCGCGCAAGGTGAAATTCACTTGGGGCCATAAAGCTATTGGCGGTTGTGGGAACATTTACTGCCAACGTGTTTCTTCCCTGTAGCAACCACCACTGTAGGAGAAGAGTGAATTGTTGAGATTGCGATGAGTGCGTATGACTCCGTTATTGGTTCATGAGGCAGAGCGGCCGAACAATCCGATTCGTATCTGATGCGTGAGGCGCTTTGCGCGGGAAGTTACAAATTCGGTCGGACAACGGTTAGGGGGAGAGTGTGCTGTAGCTTTGAAAAGTTTATGTGGTAACCGTGCGCCTCCGTGCTCAGGGTGCGTGAAAGAGTTTTTGCGGTCTAAGTGCACCTGCAGTATGATACGTGGAACACCTATATAAGTACTAGGGTGCAACCAGTCAGCGAACGCTAATACAGCAATTCTGTCCTTTTATTTCTGCAATTACGTTTTTTTACAAATAATACAAATACACTATTCTTTGTTGTCGTTTGTTCATATTCACCTTCGAGTCTTATCTTCTTCGTCGCCATTCCCGCCGAGTTCCGGAGCGAAGGGTTCCTTAGCCGATAAAGGAACCCCAACCTGTCAATAACATTCCAGTGTGGCCTTCCTCGCAAAGTGGGAAAGAGCAAACATA
Source organism: Haemaphysalis longicornis (assembly GCA_013339765.2). Taxonomy (NCBI): domain Eukaryota; kingdom Metazoa; phylum Arthropoda; class Arachnida; order Ixodida; family Ixodidae; genus Haemaphysalis; species Haemaphysalis longicornis. Next base: position 88,085,180 of record CM023455.1, on the reverse strand, counting down.
TCGCGTGCTTCGCGACAATATTGCAACCACAAAGAAAGGAAAAGAGAACCCGACAGCTCGGCTAAGCTCTCAACAAAGATAAGTCATAGTGGCATTGCTAGCGTCTGCCAAATATTTAGCGGCAGTACTGGCGCGAAACACGAGGTTCCGTGCGTCCAGCAGAGACAGTGCGGTCACCATCAACCGGGGAGAAGAAGATACGAGACAATTAATTTTGCCATGACATTTATCCTCTATTCTGGCATCGGCTACGCTATTAAAGACAGTGGTATTCCTGGGTTTACTTAAATGCTGAAATTTCGTCTCTCTGTATGTGTGTTTTTCAGTTGATTCAGCCGCCTAGCCTAGAGACACAATGAATTTTTGAGCCAAAGGTTTTTATAGAAAAAGCGTTTTCAAACCACGGCATATGGACCACTCGTGATACTACCCCACCTTATTCGCAAAAAGAAAACATTATGAAACCCTGGTGCAAAGCAATCATACATGAGAATTGTTTTGAGGGTTCGTGTAACAAAAAATACTTTTTCTTCACATTTGTAATCGCAAATGAAAAATTCGCATTTAATACAATGTTTTGAGCAAAAGATGTAAGTGCTGCGGTAAATTCAGGAGCCTATGGTTCGAATGAGAAGCGAAACATCAGAAAAATATTTAATACATGGCCGGACACCACTGCGAACGAGACCAAATTGATTAAAAATCAACAAACCTCAACTCAGTTTATCATGCGAGGACGAAGGGGAAGGGTTTTACAGGCAGGTAGGGTAAACAGGAGAGGATGTTAGGTGGAAGAGGCTGCAGAAGACTATGTTCTTTCGACGACATTTCCCGCGAAGATAGCAGATACTCGGCCAGTATGTTTCCTTAGAATAGGTGAAGCTGCTGCGCATCGATCCCACAACCTCTTAAGAGTATCTCTCTTGAATTGGTTTCTGTAAAGGAGAGGTTGTGTACGCTTCAGTATATTGTTGCGGTGTGGTGGTCATAGGCAAGTCATCAAAGACGAAGCTGCGAGATCAGGCCCTGTCAAGTTAAGCTCACGCGCCCAATGTCCTTGTTAATATTTCTCGATCGAAATCACTGAATAACCAACTGTCCCACCACTAATGGCGTGGCGACAAATAGTTCACATTCCAAAGTAGAAAAATTTGATCCCCCCACTTCTTCACCTATGCAAGAGCTCTTGTGCCAGAATGGCTTATGTAATGCCTTCGGGCCCTTAAGGAACTACTAAATGAAATGAAATGACGTGAAATGAAGAAATATTTGTGAGGTATTTATGTTTATTTACTTGAGGAATTGTTTTTCAAAGCCAGTCAAATCTCCTGTATCAGAATTCGAAAAAAGCGGTAAATTTTTACACGATTAAATGATATGCTGCCAATTCCATTATATGATATTTTTTTCACGTCACCTTGGCCAAGCGTACAGCCACAAGTAATTCAAAAGTATGCCGAGGATTTGAACAACAATAGGATTGTAACATTGAATGTGGATCGTATTGAATTGAAACACTGAAGTAATGTGGCATTCTCATGAAAAATTTATTGTGAATGATGTTTGAGAGTAGTAAATGGAGTATTTAAAGAAAAAAAACAGATGCTACATGAAGCATGCTTTTCATGTAGGCATGAAAAACCGGTAGACATAAAGAGAAGGTGTCTATGAAGAGCAGATAACTGTTCTAGGAATTATGCGCAGCTTTCTTCGAATTCTCCGGCAGGGTCAATTTCTTTGGTATGGGTGGAGACACACGAAGTAATTGACCTCTCAATTATCTTGCCATGAGTTTTCAAAATACATCGCAAGAGGGCTGGTCCACCCTTCTTCAGCTTAATGCCCGCGGGTATTGAGATGACCTGTAAGCGGCGGCTATTAAGTTAAGTAATGTCATGGTAATTATAGGAGTAGAACGAAAAACAATTACTTACGGTCCTAATGTTAGGGCGAAGAAGAAAGAATAAAATGATTGTTTCACACCTCTTTGTTCATTTCATTCACATTTGTTTCTGTTTCTGTTTTCTTAGACGCTCGGGGACAGTCCTTTCGTGGACCGCTTAATTGCCATCCGAATCCAAAGTAAGCCAGCTTTAGAAACAAAGGCCATTGACGAAAGCATCCACGAAAGAGTCCGTGCCGTCACCTCAAAAGAACACTCGCACTTTGCATACACATTCGTCGCCTTTTCACCCCTGCCATAAAAGGATGTGGCCCATTTTCGATAGGAAGTACGAACTGTGAATGCCTTTGCGGGCACTAATGGACCTATGTCTTTGTGAAATGGTTCTTTAGCAAAACGTTGCGGAGTTCTTCATGCAACTACAGTTTTATCTGACTTATTCCGTCTTTGTGAATTTGCCTCTTAAAGAAAAAATACTAGTTTTTACTTATTCGCATTGCAATTTGTAGCTGTTCAAGTTTAGTGTATTTGGTACGGCTGGATGAACTTCAGATGTATGCTGCATACAAACACCCCAATTTTCAAAGCACCTGTATGTCCGTCTGTTCGTCCTTCGGTCGACATTTCGTTATTACGTGATCCATGCAAAGCAGCGGCCGAAAATTTGGTAAAAGGTTCTTTCCTGAATAACATCTGTGTGCACTTAGCATCCCTCGGTCGGTGCTTCAAGTAAATACCACGGGCTGCACGAGTTCTCTGAAGAATGAAGATTTCCCATCAGGCTGATGCGAAAACTGGATGACTTGCAGGGCTTTTTAAATTTTAGACGTCTACTAATGCTGGAGAAGTAAGCGACACTTGAGCCTCGGAAGTCAGCATGTTTACAGAGACGCAAAAAATTTCGTGGACCCTGCACAGCAGAATTGTGAGTGCGTCGGAACTCCTACAGACACTTAGCATAGTGCTTACTGGTGCATCGTTTTCACCGTTTCATTGTAATTTTAAAGAAAAGAATGTTTTGCCTGATTAACGCCTGATTGCGTTAGCTCTGATGTTAGCTCTGATGCATTACTCGGTTCACCACTTTAAATGCTTCAATATCTGCAGCTGGAATCAAGCAAAGCAGCATAATGAAGGTTTTGGAACTTACAGTTTTCGCCTTTTAAAATAATGTTTTTTTTCTGAAATCGGCTATACTAATCCATTTATACGCCCCTTCTTTTCTCTGAATGTTTATAAGACTGTTGACTAACAGGCGTTGTTTATTTTGTCATCGTGTTGCTTGAGCCTGCTAAGGCGAGCAGCTGAGTTCGCATTCGTATGCCTGCTCCCGCCAGCGAGAATAAACTTTCATGTTCGGAACTGCATCTAACGCAAATATAGGCGGTTTATTCGAGCAGACACGTAAGCACGTTTTCTCCTCTCGCTAACAACATTACGTTAACAAAAAATCCAAATACCAAGGACAGTCACGCGTCGTGGTTCAACAAAAGGCCGACAATTGATGCAGGTTGGCGGACCACCGCCGCCACAATAGCCCGTCTGAGGCCACTTCAAAACAAAAATGAAACGGGGGGTATTAGAGTTGGGGTTAACGGATCCACTGCAGTGTCTATGGTCTATGTCAGTAGCGACATGAAGCACTCTAAACTTCCCGCCCACTTAGTCCGCCCAACTCACTGTGAAGGAGGTGGCGAGAACTAGGTTTTCACCTCCCGAGAGGGGTGACAGAAATTACATTTCAATGCCCCCGTGAAGGTGAGTTACGCTTGCTCAGAAGGTGGACTGTTCACAGCAATGTAGCCTCCACAGTGCTGCATGCATCTTCGAAATGAACTATAGTAGTACCGAAGCGCTTCTTCTCAAGCCATTTGTCGACATACTTTTTGAGACAGACGTCTGAGTATTCTTTAGTTTATGGAGCTGCCTGCACCTCACGTGCCTTGTTTTCTATAGGTTTAGGGGCGGAGCCCTTCAGGGGCTCGGGCTGTCGGCTTCTGCTGTTGTCGTCGTCTCATGTACTTACGGTACGAATCCACCGGGACCCGTTTTTTTTTTCAACGCTTCGCGCTGGAACGTAACGCATATTATATGGGTTACGTAACGCATATATAGCGCATATGACACCGGTACACTCGTTTTGCAATGTCTCGGCCTAAAACGCTTCGTCTCCGTGGATACCAACATGGTTTACCCCAATCAGCACGCTCCTTATTGCAAGGTTGATGCAAGGGCACGCTTTAGCTCCGGAAACGCTGTCTTCTGTGATGAGCGCTTAACTGGAAGTTCGTGAATTCGGCGCTACCTACGACATAGAATCACAGGAGCCTCATAAACGCCAGAAGCAGTAGGATGAGGGAGAAAAACCCAAAAAACTTACTATACATATTGAAAGAGATTAGCGACGTCATGGCTGACTGTATATAGTAAACGCAGATATTTCTATAGTTGAACCACAACCGGCTTCTGCCTCTCATTGCTCACTATTAGCTATTTTCTTTGGTTTGGGAAACACCGGCACACACTGCATGCTTCGCTACCTCCCGAGGTTCTAGGCTCTATACGCTCTATGCTGTATGGAAAACGGACCAATAAAGGAACGATGCAAGGTGTATACGGAGAAAACGGGAGAACAGCTGAGTACGAATGCCGCAGAAGTATCTTTCAATGCTGGAGCCATTACAAAAGAAATTGCTCAAGATTCATTGCGCGCGCTACACACGATCTTCGTCTTCAAACGTACGAGGAAGGAATCCCCCTTACTCATCCGGTGATGAGAAATGATGTTTCACTGTCTTAATGCGTAATATTCTTTGCCCAGTACACCCATAACAAGGAGATTGTAACGCCCTGCAGTTGCTGAAAATGTATAATTGGTGGAAGTAACTCACCTAGTTATTATAACAACGTAAATGGAGCTAATTGATCGAACGCAATATAAAACGCACACAAATGTACAAAAAAAACGAAAATAAAAGTCCACGACCTACCGTACAAGAACAAAATTTGAATCCTATAAAGCTTCAACAAAAAGTAGTATTAAAATAAAAAAGCGGGGAAAAAACAAGCCAAAGACAACAAAATCGAGAAAACGCGCCAACTGTGTACCATCGGAGGAAAAAAGCGTAATCACTATCATGCAGAGGTAAAATATATGCCAATGGTTAAGAAAAAATATGGAAACTCTCAAAAAAGCAGCATATTTCGCTATTCATAGCCAAATCCGGGTATAACAAAAACTAGAGTAGACGAAACCACGGTAACAATATCACGCTTTAGCGGACAATTTCCTTAATTTCTGCACAATTCTCTCTACGCCCAGGGCTTGCTTATGGCCGGTCTTCACTCACGTATAAGAACAAGGTTCATTCTTCATGCGTGACAGCAGCGTGCCTTCCCTAAATACGGGAAGAAATGTTGATGCCCCGCATAAAGGATGAATCATGTTTTTTCGTCACATGCGAATGCTGCGCGTAGGGACATAATTGTATTATTTCTCTATTTGTTTAAACACACTTCCAGTTCAACTGAAGATTCCCGCAAGAAGGGCATATACATACTATACGCCAGGATGTTTGAACAAATTAGGGTTTACAGAAGCGGTGAACCAGTACACCTTGTGGGGACCACTTGATACTAGCTATTACACACAACAAAACAGGCAAACATAATAAGATTTTACAAGCATATCAAACCGGGTAAAACTGCTAAAATAAATTTTAGAACATCTCTAGGAGCACTGAACTCGTAGCTGCGTCTACACTCTCCAATACGAACCTTGTCAGCAAAATGAAATTTAAAATTATGAAATATTTGGATGTGTTGACTGTTTTTTTTTTTTTGCTAGAAAGGACAAGTTGACCTCACATTGTGTTTAGCTCTTCTAAGCTATGCTCTAAACTCTCAATCTCAATGTAGCACTTAAAAAGTAAAATAAACATTTAATTGCCCAATGACTTGAACTGACTTTTGTTTGGACAAAGGATGTACAATAATATCATGGTGTCGAGAATAAATGGACGTAAATGCAGCCTGATATCGCAAGCAGATACCAGGTATCAAATGTAACCAGATATCGCAGGCAACCAGACCAATATTTGGGTGATTCAGCAGAATGCTTCCATTTCCAGAACTACAATCTCTCTATGCAATGAGGGGCTCTATAGGTGTTTCTAATCCTTTCTCGGCAACATAAATTTGTTTCCTTATTTATTTACCGATGAAATATTTGTACACTCCGAGAACTACATGCAACACGGGCACTAAAAAGAACGGCCCGTTTCACTTCTGTGGCCCTTGAAAGGTACGTCAAACCTGAAGAAAGCGGCACCGATTGAGTTGTATTAGGGGTCATTTTTCATTTAGAGGATCCCGGGTCCCAATCTTGTCGTACCATTTCTCCAGGGACTATTCCTTTCTACAACCCCGATGAACATGTCTTCTGGTTCGTGTGTATTTAAGAATTAATACAAATATTCCCAAAACGATACAGACCTCGTTGCAGGCACGCAAAAGACACGTGCCTTCATTTTGTGGTTGATTGTTTAGGCGGGGGGAGCAGGGGAAGGTCGGTCGATTTAAACAACAATATGTAAACGCACAGAAACGAAGTGGTGATATGTTATCTACAGTGGGTTGCTTGAAGGTCTACAAAAAGCTTATGGCCACAAACAGAGGCTATCGCACCGGGGCTCAAAACAATAGCAAACAGCGAGAATTTTTCGAGTGGCCCTCGCCTCCAAAATAAATTACTCAAAAGCCATTGTATTTTCATAAGAGGCTATAGCCGACTGAGATGATGACTTCTATCTACCGTCGAGCTCGTGAACAAATATTACACTTTGACAGTGCACATTTCAGCCTTGACGCTAACTTCGTTGTGTCTTATTAGTTTAGCTAGAAGTTGGCTTACCTCGTTGGGGGTGTCTGAGAAATTTCTTTAGATATTAAGCTTTATGAGCAGCTATTTCAGCAATAAACAATCTCGCCTGTGTCTCTGATGGGGGTTGTACCATGATGTGGGCTGTGAGCCAGGTAAATTTATGTTACCTCACCTTCAAATTGCGTAAATAGCGAGAACATATTTCACGAACAAACAACCAGAGCGTCTGTCCAACCCCGACTTTAAATTCTCAAGAAGGTTTCCAAGTTGGTGGTAAAATATCCCTGTGATAAATGCCATATTAATAAAGCGTATTCAAGTTTTGATTGGACGAATATTAGATAAGCAACTTTTTTCTATGGCCGCAGTTATTACATTTCCTGGTAGGTATCCGAGCGTCCTTGGATGCCCGCGATCAGTGGTGACAGCCACAGGGTAGTCAAAACGGGATACCCAACCACCAAGAAATGCTGCCATGGCTGTTTCCGGTGTGATATCCGTGATTGGGATCATCTTCGGCGAGGGCGTAAAGCGGTCCACGCACGTCAGTAAGTTAGTGGCACCTCGCAACGGTGGGCGATAAGGTCAAAGTTCACGTGTGAGAGACCAGTGTCCGGAGGATGGAATGGCAAGGCACGTGTGTCTGTGTGCATTGTTACCTTTACAGGTTTACACTGAAGGCAAGTGCGTGCCCGCCGACTGCCATTAGAATTCATGTAGGGCCCCAATTACTGGGCTATGACGGGGATTCACTTGCTCGTAATTTGGAGCGACCCTTGCCGTACAGGACTTTGAGAAGCGGTAGAGGAAACGCAAGCGGAACATTAGGTCGGGAGACACTAATTGATGTCTCGCAGAATGTCGTGCCTTCGGTAAGCGGCCACACAGTGAAGTGAATGTGGAGGGGGTGCCACGGCGTTGCTGGATATCAGGGTCTTGTTGCTGAGCCACCTGTGCAGCAGAAAGCTCAATAAGAAGTTTCGTTGGGGATTGGAAAAAACGGCTTCGACGCACGACAGCGCGCCAGCAGTAGTGTCGACCAGGCCGCTGACATGGCGGAGGTTAACGGTAAACTCCGAGATGTAAGAGAGGTGTGCAATTTCACTCTACGGGTACGAGCGATTTTTGAGCTCAAAGGTGAACGGGAGGGGCTGGTGGTGCGTACGGACGTAGAAGTCCCTGCCTTCTAGAAAATGTCGAAAGTGTTTCACGGCAAGGTAGAAAGTACGTAGCCAACTCTCTAGGGGCAGCACATTGTTTCACCAGGTTTCAGCTTCTGAGAGTATAAACCAAGTGTTTGCCAACCAAAGAGAAACTGGTAAACTAGTGTTCCGACAACCGCTCTGGGCACGTCAGTGGTGAGGCGAAGTTAGGCATCAACAGCAGCAGGTTGTAATATCATGGTAGCATATGAGAGTGCTTTTGTAGTGTAAAAGGCGTACGCTGCTCGCTCACTCCACCCGAAGTGCTGAGGAGGTCCTCTCTTGGAGACCACCAGTCCCAAGCATTCTCGCAACTTCTTTGTTAAGGTGGACTGCAGAACGTTTCTGATCGCCTTCACCACCGTGTAGAGGTGTCCGATACCTTATTCTATAGCCAAGAGTCCCAGGAACACGATGGTCTGCATGTCGAAGACGCATTCCTTGAGAATTGTGGCGAACCGATATTCCTCAATCCAAGTGAAAAGGGCTCCATAGTGCGTTTCGTGCTCCGTCGGTGATAGCTTGAAATCAAGAGGTCATTCAGGCAGGCAAAGAGAAAATCTAAACCACAAGTAACCTCGTGGATTGCACGCTGAAAGATCTGTGTGGGTTACACAACCAGGAGAACATACGGACATATTCGAAGAGGCCAAGTGGGCTGATGACAGTGGTCTACAAGACGGCTGCTGGGTATACGGGCGTCCGGTAATAGTATTTGACCAATTCTATATTGCTAAAATCTGGCAGACGGCCAGAGTCGCGGTAAAGTCCGGTTCATTCAGTAGTGGGTACGGGTACAGAACTGCGATCTCGTTCAGGGAACGGGAGTAACGACATTCCCTGTAGTGGCGGGACCTTCTTGAATACCGTGTCCAGGGCTGACCCGTAGTTTCTAGAGCATGGACGTACAATTCCCTGTTCGAGCTTGTGTTTGAACTCTCGACGAACCATGGTGTAGCGCGATCTGGCGAGACGACCAGGTCTTGCGAAGACCGGGGGTCCATTCGAGGCGATGTTGTGCGTAATTACGTGCTTCACTGGAGACGGAGACTATCCCATGTGGAGCCTTGTGATTGAATGGAATCGGTAAGTACCTTCTCGTGCGCTGGAAAGGGCACAAAACCTTTGTGTCCTGTCGCGGTGGCAGAAAAGTGAATGCCAGGCACTGAAAGGCTTGTCATGTTCACGAGGCTTCGAGAGGGCCCTTCTGAAGCCAGGTTGTAGAAAGCCAGGATATCAGCAGCGCAAATGGGCCGCTTGATGTCAGAAATTTGAAAAGCCACGACAAGGTGCAGTTTAGGACAAAATTGACTATAAGGGACTGCTGGCTGTAGGTGTTGGTCGGCGAGTTTCTGACGGCGATTAACGGCGATTAGCGCGTACTGCTACAGTTTGATTACCGCATCAGGATGGCCCTTTAGCTGCCGGTTTACTCCACAAGATTTTTATGCAATCGCTGTCAGGAATATTTAGGTCTTCGCTTTAATTATTGCTCTTCTATACAGCACATACATCAAATCTCGCGGCTATGTTGATTTCCACGTGGGTAGGAATCCAGCAAAACCAAATTTTGCTTCCTTTGTTTCAGCTGGCATTACACCGTGTATTACTGTCGCGATTATGGATTGAGCTGCATTCCTGTGGTGTAGTGGCGTAATAGACCCTTTGCAAAAAGGCGCACAACACTGAGAATTCAGCTGATTCAGCGGTGGTAACAGTGGTGGTGAACGCGGCGACGCCATTAGAAAGGAAGCAGGTCGTAGCAACGCCGTTGCGGTTGGACATTTTCGCCCACGGCTTCACGAGTCTGTTACCCCATGGCCGTAGTCATTTTTCTCCCCTAAAGTGGTGTTTTGCGCTACCTTTCGAAGATTAACGCTGCTCAAATCGCTTCCGCTTATCTACCCCGCTGCACAACGGCTTGTCTGGGGCGAGTGGAGACGTGCCCATCTTTTCTTCTATTTCTTCTGTGTTTGTTCCTTCCTCTGAGTTCCTCTCAAGGTCGACTGCCTCTGCTCGCTGCTGACGCAAGCGTGCGACCTATCGCTACCGCATTAGCACCTCATTCACTGACGGAAAAATTAAGCGCCGCAAGTACAGAGGCGGTGAATCGCAAAAATGACCTCTAGCAGAGACATCAAAATCAGTTTCATTATGCATGATTTGGTCATTTTCGCGAATAGTTTTCAAAGTATGAACATACGCAAAGTGAGCGCTCAGCAGACACGGACCCTTCATACCCCGTTCAAACCGGCCAGCCGCCCCTACCACGGGGCAAGGGTGCATTGATTAACACAATTAAAACTCGACACCAAACAAGGAGGCAGCGCTAAGGTTATTCTTTATTAGCAACAAATCCTACCTTTGCTTGCTGCTGTGTGTCAGCACTGACGATGGCGTAACGTAGGACTCCACGCTTACGTATGATCGGTCGTACTCGTAGGACCTTTCAGTCGTCGACCTCGAAGAATATTGATTGATTGTAGGATTTAACGCGCCGACGCAACACAGGCAATGAGGCGCGCCGTAGTCGAGGGCTCCGGATTAATTTTGACCACCTGGGGACCTCGAAGAATAAAAATCCTGAATATGCCGCTCTTCCATCGAAGCAAGGGCGGCAAAGTTATTTTCCCATCTTGCAGTGGGAAACACCACTTCGCGGGACGCGTATGCAATTACGTGTACGGTGGACGGTAGCTACTCTATAGAACCTCTGTGCTCGCAGCCTTTTCGCTTCCTTTCTAATGGCGGCGAAGCGGATGCACAGTGTTGCCAGAGTGGCTTGCTGCTTTTCCGCCAACGATTTGGCCGTTTTGCAAAGGGTCTATTGCAGTTTGAGTGTTAAAAGGTTCAATGTTTTTTTGCAAATGTTTCTTCCTTCTACATGCATCTATACTTTCTTTATAGCTAGCGCTTAAGGTGTGGAGTATGGAAGGTTACCTGCAGCGCAGCAAAGTAGCCGAGCGAGCAATTAGCAAAATCCTCCAAATCTTTCGGCTATATTGATTCCCACGTGGCTGGGAATCCAGCAAAACCAAGTTTTGCTTCCTTTGTTTCAGCTGTTATTACGCCGTGTATTACTGCCGCGATTATGGATTGAGCTGCATTCCTGTTGTGTAGTGGCGTAGTTGCAGTTTGAGTGTCTAAAAGGTTCACTGTTTTTGTGCAAGTGTTTCTTCGTTCTTCATGCGTCTATACTTTCTTTATAGCTAGCGCTTAAGGTGTGGAGTATGGAAGTTTACCTGCAGCGCAGCAAAGGAGGCGAACGAGCAGTTAGCAAAATCCTCAATCGTAGTCAACTCTTCTAGTACAAGGCTGCCGCAACAAGAAGCGTAGCAACGCTCACCAAACCATCTAAAAGCATGCGGTGGAAGCGGATTTTCGAGAAAATCACATCAAACGCAAGAGGACGACGCAATTCTAGAAGGCTAGGTGGACGCAAAAGTTCTCAGGCGTTAAACTTGAAAATAAATCAGTAAAAGTTCGTTAACTCGGCAACTCTAGGATCGCAGAAAATTGGCGAAATATCTGATTGTTGAAATAACGAATGAACAACAACAATTCAAAATTTTCCACGGCATGAAGTAGCTCTATTTGCCACATAACCTTGATTTTTCGTCTATTTTTATGGGCAAATTTTAGGGGCGACAAAAGTTCTAATAGCTGCTAGATGCTCCGTGGCATACGCACTATGTACACGCACCATGCGAAGCACGTAAGGATCACGCAAAATGATGATACACGCCAAAACTAGACTTGCTGAAAACAGGGATACCTGTGATATTACTCCACAAATGCGACAAAGGCAACAAAGGACATAGGCTTTGACTGCTGCAGCCGCCACAAACCTTATTCTTCACGTGGATAGATGGATGGGTGATAGTGGCTCGACCCATTTTACCGGGCTGCAATTTCAGCAACCCAGCCTTTACATATACTCGTTTCGTAAAATGCCAATGACCGTGCGGTTGGCTTGTGCGGCATTACTTTTTTTCAGCCGTACGTTAGCGTTGCTCTTGGCATTTTTCTTGTTTGCTTGCACCTCATTGACTGGGCGAGCTTGCAGGCTCCGGCGCTAGGTCGCATTAACCTATGCGATCCTAAACTATGCCGCAATAACGAGATATTCACTTCTAGACTACTGTATATATTTGTAGCAACCACGTGCGCCGGTCAAATTAACCTAGTTTCCCAATTAGCAGGGGGTGAATTAACGTGGTTTTACGGTACTTTCGTATACCGAACACTTAAAATCTTCATTGGTTTCCCGTACTTTCATTGGCTGTTTTTGCCTCACCGTAAAATTTAATTGCACCTTACACTACGGTTGGAAAGTTCTTTAGCCATTCCCCCGAGTGGGTGGGTCCCACATATTTTTAGCCTACCGTCAAGCCAACCATGCCTGCCGTCATGTCTTCGCATATGCGGGTTGCAATTAGTCGTTTGCTGATAATATATACCGGACGTGACGTTTCGGTTGCTTTGAGCTCCCGAAAAAAATCGTTAAATCACTCTTGTATAGATCATTTCCTTTGCCTGGTTGTAATGATTTTGGGGTTCGAGTGCTAACCGGCGAGGCGTGGACATGTGGTCGATGACGAGTGAGTGCACAACACGAAGGTGAAACGTAGGTGCATTGTAATATGTAGCGAACACTTGGTAAAATTCGCACAAAATGCACGTATGATTACTATACTCTCTAATGCAAAATGTGTGCACAGCAGGAGCGGCTGTCTAGTCGGTTACGGCGCGTACCTGAAGCGTCTCAAAAAGTTATCTGGTTGTCACCGAACGCATGGCGACACGCGCTACTCAGCTGTGATCTCTCTGCGCGCCGCCGCCGCCGGGGACCATGATGTTGAAAATCGGGTTTGAACCTCCCGAGCAATTGTCACATGGTTCCGATGGGCCACGCATGGAGATGTAGCGTCAGCCCAAAGTTTGAGAGAAAGGGAGAGACAGATGGCGCCATAGCAGCGCGTGCCGCTCTCCCCCTAACAATTTCTCCGGGTGCTCCGACGAGCGTCTCGTGCGATCTCAACATACTTCCCTCCCTCCGACCTTTTGCCACACATTTTTCTGCCATTTTCGTTCTGACTTCCCTCTCTCCCCCGGTCACGACGCTGTCAACACCACAGATATGTAACCACAGTAGCAGCCGCCATAGTGCTTGTTCAGTAAAAGGGCGAAAACTGAAAGTTGTCAGGCACGGCAGGCGCCAATGAAAAAGAGTAAAATGAACAGCGGCATTTATTCGTGCCCATTTTCACAGTCCCGTGCGAGGCCCATTTCACCGAGGGTTAACAACAAACCCAGAAATTATTGCAATCCGAACTGGACTAACAAGGGTGGTCGCAGTCACAGCACAGGGGGTCACAGACCTGGTGATCCCGTTGGCCTCACTTCACGTCACCAGAAATGAAAGATCAGATAACAGCAGACCTCTTGAACGATGGTGGACAAATTTTACTAGCAAAAGTAAAACTGGAAACGCTGCCGGTATCCAGTGTTCACTGGAGGCGTCCAGGCGCGGTAGCCTGGGCACCATCGGTGAATGTAAGTCCCCTTCGGTTGCAGTCGAAATGCACACCAAGATTCCGCCAACCGATGGTGCCGACTGATGGTCATTTTGCTTATTAGTTACATCTGGCGGTCCTAGAAATATTGTTTTTTCTACCAGGAATAGTACAGTTCCGTTGATGTTGTCTACAGTATGTGATTACGGTCACCTCCTTTGTTGTGTTCTTCGTGTCTCGTGTTGCTTGAGCCGTTGAATAAATGTGCCTGTCCGGTTTCTCACGAGACACGAGTTTCCTATCGTTCTTTGCTTGTCCCATGTGCGTCCTCTCGCTGTTAAACATCCTACATCTTGTTAATGGTCAACAATAAATTTGCCGTCATGTTGGCGGTTTTGTTTCAGCTTTTCAGTAATGAGACTTGCTAACGCCGTTTCAATTTTCTGATGACTATGTGAACATTTTTTTTTTCAGTTTTTCGTTTTCTTATTATTATTGTCCCGAACCTGGATTGGGTTCGTAACATACCCAGTTGGCATAGGACGTCTACTACCATCGCACCATCAGCGGACGAAAATGGTTTTAGCCATGCCCAAATTTTTAAATACGGTGCACAAAGGGGACTTGGGGTCTCACACGACTGCGTTATATACGCACACGTTAGCATGGAATTCGGAAGGATTTCTGCCTCCATTGAGGAGCATACTATGATCCGAGATGTCCAGCTTCCTCCTCATCATCACCGTCAACAACAGCCTACTCAGGCCTGCTGCAGTTCGAAGGCCTCTCCCATTGATTCCCAATAGCTCCTGTCCTGAACGGCTCGAGCTCATCATCATCATCAGCAGCAGCAGCCTATCTACGCCCACTGCAGGGCAAAGGCCTCTCCCATTAATCTCCAATTATCCCACTCCTGGGCTAACTGCGACAAATTTATCCCCCCAAAATTTTGATCTCATCTGCCCATCTAACTTTCTGCGCGCCCTGCAACGCTTGCCTTCTCTAGGGATCCACTCTGTTACCCTTAATGACAAATTGTTATCTTGCCTTCGCATTACATGCCCTGCCCACGTCCAATTCTTCTTCTTTATTTCTACTATGTCCTTAACACGCGTTTATTCCCTGACACACTCCGCTCTCTTCTTGGCCCTTAATGTTACTCCTATCATCTTCTGCTCCATTGTCCGCTGAGCAGTTCTCAATCTAAGTTGAATCCTCTTAGAGAGCCTCCAAGATTCTGTCCCGTAGGTGAGTACTGGTAAGATGCAACTGCCATACACTTTCTTCTTCAGGGACAATCCCAGGCGGCACGGAAAGTGTATCCCAAGACCGGCCCGTCTATGACCGCTTTCTCGCATGTCCGGCCAGCATCCAGGTTCTGGCACCCCCTGATCATACGATGAGCGGCCAACATTCGGCAACCAGCGCTTCGGTATTTCTCCGGCCGCCCGTGTTCAGACGCACAACAGCAGCTGCCCGGCTGCCAGATATTCAGTTGCCTTTCGGCTGCCGATGTTGAAAAAGAAATCGGCCGGAGTAAGGCTTTAGGGCATCCGTTTTTTCTTCGGGAAGCGGTGTTCAGCCGAATCACGGCAAGCGACCGGCCACAGGATATCCGTATTCTTGTGGCAGTTGGTGTTCGAAAGGAGACCGGCCATAGCGCGGCTGCCACGCATCCGCTCTTTCAACGGTGAACCACGCGCGTCCGGCGGCATAATATTTGTTTTCTTCGGGCAGCCGGTGTTATAAAAGAGACCGGCCGACTTATGTCCTCAAAATGTACGTTTGTCATTTGGTTAGCGGTCCTCGGCCGAATTACGGCAAGCGAACGGCCGCAGACTTTTCAGCAACCGGTGTTCAAGAGGAGACCGGCCTTCGTAAGGTATCAGGTTATACGTCATTATTCGAACAACGGCGTGCGTCTGGGCACGGAGAATTCATGCACAGACGTGCTTGGAAGAAGACCCGCCGATGTAAGACCGGTTTTTCCCTGGGTGAAGAAAGAGCCGTTAGGGAGTCGAATGGCGAAGACACGTTTTTCATCCGCTCGGTGTTTCTGCGTTTTAAATGAATGAACTACGTTTGTCAAACAGTAATGAGTGTTCTAGGTGAACGGGCAAGGTGCAAGGACTCGCTGGACATTACTAGGAAAACATTTAGGCCATCGAAATGCCATTTATTGCCACAAGAAGACTGTGCCACACCGACGGGTGAGCTAAGCCTCGCCAGTCATAGCCGCTACAACGCCTCGCCCGTCGGCTTCGACGACGCATTAGCTCGAGGCTATTCGCCCCATCAAGAAATGGAGACTATTGGAGACATCGACCCGGCAGCGATGTCCGACCCGAGATAGTGGTGGTTCACCAAAATAAGTGGCCCAAAAGGTGTCGAGCAAGCGGCCACCACGCAGGATCTCAACCGGCGCCATGTCAAGGACTCCCCACCAAAGAAAGGCAAGGGCGCGGAAAAGCGAAAGTTTCCGGCTATTCTTCTCACAATAATACTGCCAAAAACCATGTGCACTATATTGTTTGTGATAAACGTAGAAGAGGCTAAGCTGGTGCATTGGTGGGCTCAACTTCGTGCCCTGCACTATGTTACTTCATGGGATTTTATGACTGCCTATTTAGAAACAAGTGTTATTTTGAATTTGCCATAACAACACAGCCTTCTGAATGACGAAGCCTCTTCGGGTTTTTCTTGCTCAACGCAGCTTGTTGAGTTCACGCACGATTTGGCTCTAGCAATATATAAGCTTAAAGTAGCTGACTAGTTTCTTGTGCGGCAAAAAACATTTTACGGTGTTTCATATCACCCTCTTGTTAGTACATTGCGGGCAAAAAACTGAATGAATCGGTTATTGCATGGATAGCCAAGTATATCTCTCTAAGACAGCAGTTGGTCGCTCTCAATGGTTCTTCGTCCGGATATGTTCCCGCGACCTCAGGAATTCCCCAAGGCTCAGTTGCGCGCTCTCTTTTGTTTGTGTGGCCTCAAATCTTTGTTAAAAATGTTCGCGAATGACTGTGTAAGTTACAGGACTATAGCGAATGAACGTGATTCCGAATACTTGCAGCATGATTCAAATTAATAACATCCTGGTGTGCTGATTCAGAAAAGTCGTTGAATCTTAAAAAGTGGGTTAACGTCAGCTTTACAAGAAAACCTTCATTCCAATTGAATGCGTACACAGTAAATTACACTGCTTTAAGAACGGCCGAGGAATATAAATAACGAGGAGCTTATTTAACGAGTTGTTAGAGAAATAAGCATGTTCACAACATAAAAGTTAGGGCTGCACGGGTTTTTGGCTTCTCGAGATAAAATTTCAGCGAACCTTCACCTAACCTAAAAGAAGAACCGTATTTCACTCATGTTCGCTCAATGTAGGAGTACGCATGTATTTTCTCGGATCCCTACAGCAAAGAGCTGGTTGATACGCTCGAAAACATACAGAATGGGCAGTGCGATTCGTATTAGGTATTGCCACTGTCAACTTAGGATGAGGGAAAGTAAAAGTAATCTTAAATAGTAAGACGGGAAAGATCACAGACGAAATCTGGGGTTGACATTTTTTCGTAATATCTATCATTCGAAAACGGAATAGAAGGGGAGAAGTATATGCCAGAGCCATTCTAGATATCCCAAAGTGGGATCGCTAGCTTGAAGCAAATTTTAAACTTTCCTTAAGGGTGACGCCTTCCGCGATTTATTTTATTTTAGATCAAGACGAGTGTGTAATTATCTTCCACGTATGATTTTACCAATGTTTATAATGACGATTCCCAACGCGCTTTGTAGAATTATTTTGTTATTTGGTCTCATAATCTATGCTTAGTGTTACGTATCTCCCTGCTGTAATGCATGCAAGGGCAAGCAGGTATCAAATACATAAATAAATAACTGAACAAAAAAAATAAATAAATAAATAAATAATAAACTTGCGGAGCCGCAAGTTCGCCTCCGACGGGTTGACAACCCTACGCATTCAAACTTGACCAATGAAATATTTATTGCTTTATTAGTTCCAGTATGCAAGGTTTGCTGTATGAATACTACAATTGCTAAGTTGTTTGTTTGAAAGAGAATATGAAACTCTTGTCTTACGCCTTTCCTTGCGTGAACACAGAGGGATACAACTGCAGCCATCTGAAGAAGGGTGTCATTCGCAACATGTCTAGAATTTTCTTAAAGTAGCACGACTTTAGAGGAAAATTAGGTTCTTTTGGACTATTAAGCATTGTGCACGTAACTCATGAAAACAACATAAAAAATATATTAAAACTGAAAGTACTTTGATCTCTTCTAGGATCAGCCCTGTGAAAGGTCATCAGAAAAGTTGATCGAGTAGAAAATTTCTTTGCAAGAAAAATGGGCAAATACTGGACATACTTTTTGTGTGAAGTAAATTATATTGAATGCTGCTGAGTGTTTTGTGGAGTACCGAACCGCTTCGTAAAGGCATTCGCACCGGTTTTATATACAAAAAAAACTGGTCGAGCAGCTGTTATAAAAATAGTTGATTTAGTCAGGGCATGAAAGTATTGTTTTAAAAGAAATTGCCTAAACGCTGCACTTTCATCTTTGTGAAATTCAACATACTAAAGTATGCGCCTTCCGCCCCCCTGTCATGCGAAGAAATCGCAACGACATAACAGAAACACCCAAAGAAGACGACAACAACGAAGACGCAAGGCACGCGGCGCGAAGGTCATCGACACCGGCTACGGCGCCGAGCGCTGGCGACCACGGCTGGAGCTTGCGCCGGCGACCAGCCAATGGGAAGCGGACAGCGACAGCAGCGGGCGGTAGAAGCAGGGGAAGGAGAAGACCGAGAGTGAAGAGAGACCGTAACGTTGGCAGCCGGGTGCCCTGACCCGAGTCACGTCCAAGAGGTCCTTCACAACGAACCACCTGACGCCCTCTCCTGCAAGCAAGTTGTCTCATCGGACATCGGCAGCGACGTTCCACGAGAGCTGCGTCGGCTCTTCAGCGACGGGAGCTCGGAGCGCGTTGCCTACCTCCAGCCACGAGATCTCACGCCCTGACTGTGCTACCGGGAAGTGAAGGTGCGGTGGACCATTTTCGGTGACAAACCACGTAGTTTCTCTACTTTTGTTTGGACTGTAGTGTTTTGCCAATAGTTAGCCACGCTCATATTTTGTTATTCTCTCATCACTGTGTCTGTTTCTGTTGTGTTCATTTTGGGTGGTTTGGAACAATAGAACGTAGTCTCGTCAAAAGTTTTTTCGTTGTCTCATTATTATTGTCCCGAACCTGACAATAATTGGCGTCCGCGACAGGACAAGGCTAGTTCATTTGGCATTCCCCTTAAAAACCGAACCCGAAATGGACACACGGGAGCTCATTGCCATGGGCGAACGCTTGGGCTTGAGTGGCGATGAACTGAGGCAGTGGATCCAGGCAGAGCAGAAGCGCTTACGCGACGAAAGAGCGTTAGAGCGGGAGCACGAGCGGGTGAAAGCCGAACAAGAGCGGGCTCGTGCAGAAGTCGAAGAGCGCAATTTGCAGCTGCGGATTCGCTTGGTGGAACTCAATTCGGCGCGAGGAGAGGGGGCCCAAACAGATGGCGTGGGAGATACCATTGGTCAGGCTCAGGCTGCCACCCCACAAAGCTTCAGCGCGCACAAATTTCTTCCCCCGTTTGAGGATACTCGCGACGACCTGGACGCGTACCTTAAACGGTTCGAATGCGTGGCGCAGAGCCAGGGCTGGCCTAAATCGAAATGGGCCATTGCACTGAGCACGTGTTTGACAGGAGAAGCGTTAAAGGTATACGGCCGCCTCTCGCCCCAAGAGTCGCTTGACTATGATCAGGTCAAGCTCTCCTTGTTCCAACGCTTCCGCTTAACTGCAGAGGGCTACAGAGAGCGGTTTCGCGGATCGAAGCCCGAAAATGAAGAGACTGCGAAGCAGTACGCCGCCCGTTTAAAAGGTTACTTCGAAAGGTGGATCGAGCTGGCAGCCATAGAAAGGACCTTCGAGGATCTCGCAGACTTGGTTGTCACTGAACAGTTCATAGCCAACTGTCACAAGAAGGTGGCTATTTTTATCCGGGAACGAGAGTGCAAGACGCTTTCGGCGACAACCACGGCAGCGGATAACTTTATGGAGGCCCAGAATCAGGCTAATCTGTTGCGGTTCCGAGAAGACTGTAAGGAGGCTACCGCATCCACAATAGCTAAGCTCAGCTCAAACAAGGAATCTACTCCTGCTACGGGAAACAAATGTTTCCTGTGTGGGCGAGAAGGGCATCGGGCATCTGATTGCCGATCAAGAACTAAGCCGTTGTTTTGTCAGAAATGCCGTTCAAATGGACATGACGCGAAGTCGTGCCCAAGGAAAATTCCTTCTGCCAGTCAGGTGTCTTGTCTGCGCGTAGAGCCCGACAGATCAGAGGAGCCAACGCTCGAACCTTCCACAGTCCCCGAGGCAACCGAGAGCCACGTGATCAGTGCCATGAACGAAGCCACTCGCGGGCCTAGTACGAGCATGGGCATGCCTATCGTGACAGGCATTCTCAATGGAGAAGTGGTCCGTGTACTTCGAGATACCGGGTGCAACACAATCGTTGTAAGAAAGGACCTGGTTCCGCACCGGGCTTATACCGGAGGGCAGAGTACGATTACTCTGGTCAATGGTAGTTCTTTTACTCTCCCGGAGGCGTTAGTGACCATCTCCTCACCATTTTTCTCGGGAACAATTGTGGCCAAGTGCATGGACTCACCCATATACGACGTTGTCCTCGGCAACGTTTTGGGAGTACGAGACCCAAACGACCCGGACCCTAACTGGGAACGTACAGATGACCCCAAGACGTTCAACCCGCATAGAACGGATACTGTTGGTGTCTTAAGGTCCGGTTGCCGGAATGTACGCGGTCCCATAGACACGGGAAAACTCGACGTGACAAAAGAAACTCTGAAGAAGGCTCAAGCTGAAGACCCGACGCTAAAACGATGTTTCCAGCAAATCAATCGAGAATTCCATAGCAAGGGTAAGACATGGGGATTCTACGTGTCCAAGGAGATACTTTACAGACGATACGCTTGGGCGTCTGGAAGAGAATGTAAGCAAGTGGTCGCCCCGGCTCCCCTGCGGTCCAGAATTTTAAGCGCCGCACACGAAGGACTGCTATCGGGTCATCAGGGCATGAAGAGAACCACTGACAGAATTTTGGAATCCTTTTATTGGCCCGGTATTCAAGCAGACGTTCGGCGGTACGTAAGTTCGTGTGACCAGTGCCAACGTACCATTCCAAAGGGAAGGATACAGCGGGTCGCCATGGGCAAGATGCCTATTATAGACGCACCATTTGAACGGGTCGCAGTCGACATCATAGGCCCTTTGTCACCCACGTCCAGTTCTGGCAAGCGGTACATTCTGACCTTGGTGGACTTCGCCACCCGATACCCTGACGCTGTAGCTTTAAAGACAATTGACTCGGCATCTGTTGCCGAAGGACTGTTGGAGATGTTCTCAAGGGTCGGATTCCCAAGAGAGATTCTCTGCGACCGAAGCTCAACATTTACGTCAGACCTCATGAGGGAGGTAAACCATCTGCTATCAGTGAAACAGCTACATACAACGCCTTACCACCCTATGTGCAATGGTTTAGTGGAGCGCTTCAATGGAACATTAAGGCAGATGCTGCAGAAGATGTGCCAAGAGAAGCCTAAGTCCTGGGACACTTATCTGGCTCCCCTCTTGTTTGCCTATCGTGAAGTCCCACAGTCAAGTCTGGGATTCTCACCATTCGAGCTTATATATGGCAGGCATGTCAGAGGACCACTCACGCTGTTGAAAGAGCTTTGGACAAAAGAAGAAATCAGCAGTGAAATCAAGACAACCTATCAGTACATCCTTGAGCTGAGAGAACGCCTGGAAGCGACGACAAAGCTCGCCCATGAAAGGCTGAGGGAAGCACAGAAGAAACAAAAAGGGCACTATGACATGCGCTCTTCACGTCGGCAGCTCAAGGTTGGAGACAAGGCGCTCTTACTCGTGCCTACAAGCCACAACAAGCTGCTGCTCCACTGGAAAGGGCCGTTTCCAGTTATTGAGAAACGGAACGAAGTGGACTACTTGCTGGATCTGGGACACAAGAAACAGCTATTTCATCTCAACATGCTGAAACCGTACAAAGAACGTGACCCAGGGCCCAGAGGTGGAATCGTCGCAGCCTTTATGGCCGTGGACGATGACGAGGCCGAACAAGCACTGCCTACGGTCGACGTGAAGGAACGACGCAGAGTTGAAGAGGTAGCAATTTCCGAGCATCTCACCTCTGAGGAACAACTCCAGATAAGGGAAATACTTAAGAAACACAGCGACCTATTCTCAAGCAAACCCGGCCAAACTGCTTTGGTGCACTGCCATCTCGAACTAACGACGGATGTGCCTGTGAGCACGCCCCAGTACCCCATACCTTTCGCCCTTAAAGAGGTAGCTGAAGCAGAAGTAAAAGAAATGCTGAAACTGGGCATTGCTGAGAAGTCAACGTCACCCTATAATTCTCCCCTGGTGTTGGTTAAGAAGCCCGATGGATCTTACCGCATATGCATTGACTTTCGTCGGCTGAACAGCGTGCTGGTAGCCGACGGGGAACCTATCCCCCGAACAGATGTGGTTTTCGCTGAAGTCAGTAAGAAACGCTACTTTTCAAAATTTGATCTCGTCAAAGGGTATTGGCAGGTTCCCTTGACAGAGTCGTCGAAAGAGAAAACCGCCTTCTCAACGAGTTCGGGCCACTACCAGTTCCGGTTTATGCCCTTCGGCATCAAGACCGCATCGGCCGTCTTCACGCGGCTCATGAGGCGTGCATTAGAAGGGATTCCCAATGTTCACCACTACATTGATGATGTGTTGGTGGCCACCGATAATTGGGAAGACCATGTAATCGCGCTCAACCAAGTCTTTGACGCATTGTCAGCAGCGGGCCTGAAAGTAAAGCCAGAGAAATGCGAGATAGGTTCGCCAAGCATAGGGTTTCTCGGACATGTCGTCGGCTCCGGAGTGGTAGAACCCCTGCCTGCGACGATGAGGAAAGTACTAGAGGCCGAACGGCCACAAACCAAGAGACAAGTCCGCGCCTTTCTCGGGCTAGCCGGCTACTACCGACAGTTTATTCAAGACTATGCGATACTAGCTGAGCCGTTGGTAGCCCTAACTCGAAGGAATATGCCTAACAAAGTTGTGTGGGACACCACCTGTGAAGATGCCTTCCACAAGTTAAAGATAGCGCTCTCAACCCATCCGGTATTGAGGGCCCCGGACTTTTCCAAGGAGTTTGTGGTGCGCACAGACGCGTCAGCAACTGCCCTGGGGGCTATCCTAATGCAAGAACACGAAGGCACCCTACACCCAGTTCTCTATGCGAGTAGGAGACTCCTACCCAGGGAAACCAGGTACTCTGCTATAGAACGCGAATGCCTAGCGCTGGTGTGGGCAGTACAGAAGTTTCACCTATATCTGTATGGCACACACTTTATCATACAGACTGACCATCAGCCCTTGCTATACTTGAACAAGGCCAAAATGGAGAACTCCCGTGTATTACGCTGGGCTTTAATGTTACAGGAGTTTTCTTTCCGAGTGCAGCACATTAAGGGAGCGGACAATATTGGCGCCGATTATTTGAGCCGCGCGTAGTGTACCAGAAATCTGTCTAGAATGTATTACCTTGGGATGTGGTTGAGTGCAGATTATGTGAGGGTTTGTTACCGGGACTGCGTGGGTAGGACTATGAAAAGACATTTTTTCAGTGAAAAATGCTTAAGTGGGGGGACGTGTCATGCGAAGAAATCGCAACGACGTAAAAGAAACGCCCAGAGAAGACAACAACGAAGACGCAAGGCACGCGGCGCGTAGGTCATCGACACCGGCTACGGCGCCGAAGGCTCGCGACCACGGCTCGAGCTTGCGCCGGCGACCAGCCAATAGGAAGCGGCCAACGAGAGCGGCTGGCGGCAGAAGCGGCCGAAGAAGGACATCGAGAAGATGAAGAGAGTGCAGCGAGACCGGAACGCTGGCGGCCGGGCGCCCTGACCCGGGCCACGTCCAAGAGGTCCTGCACAACGAAACGCCTGACGCCCTCTCCCGCAAGAAGTTGTCTCGTCGGACATCGGCAGCGACGTTCCAAGAGAGCTGCGTCGGCTCTTCAGCGACGGGAGCTCGGAGCGCGTTGCCCTACCTCCAGCCACGAGAAGTCACGCCCTGACTGTGCTACCGGGAAGTGAGGTGCGGTGGACCATTTTCGGTGACAAACCACGTAGTTTCTCTACTTTTGTTTGGACTGTAGTGTTTTGCCAATAGTTAGCCACGCTCATATTTTGTTATTCTCTCATCACTGTGTCTGTTTCTGTTGTGTTCATTTTGGGTGGTTTGGAACAATAGAACGTAGTCTCGTCAAAAGTTTTTTCGTTGTCTCATTATTATTGTCCCGAACCTGACACCCCCCCCCATCTTTCCTTGTTTATTACAGGTAAACCACCCCACAGAAGATATCAGGACCTGGACAATACATCTATTCCAGCTCTGCAAAGAAATGAATATTTGCAGTATTCGCCAGTAAAAGAGGCACAGCAATTAAAAGAACGACCATTTGTGAGCACTGCTGAATAAATTACTTTTTGTGTAAACTGACGCTGATAATTAAGCCAGGCTCCGCTGAAGGATGGACGGCTGGTGGTTGCGCGCGGGCTCACTTTGATGTGGGTGCAGTGGACCCAAAATGGTGGGTTTGAGCAGACAGCGCGATTGAGTCATCTGCTTGCGCTGCATGCAGTGGTCGTCCGCCGGCCTCAGTACAGGTAACGTACTGTGGCTGAACTACAATGCCCGTAGCACGGCCGAATGTCCGGCATCTTTAGTCCGCCTGGACCGCATCTCGGCTGTCCTCCGGTGGCCGTACTTCGGCCGCACACGGGTGGCTTTGGGATGGCCGGAGCCCTACGGCTGGAATCTGGCCGTATGAACGTAAGCCGGTCGACTGGCCGACGGACACTGGCCGTTGAACAGTGATGGGAGTACGGCCGTATACGGCGAAAAGGCCCACATTTGGACACGGGCCGAACATGGTTGCCGGAGAAAGGCCGGGCAGAAACTCACTGGCCAAAGTACACCGGCTTGAGTAAGGACGAACAGTTCTGTGCTGCCTGGATGGTAGCCCAGGCTGCACAGGACTGTTCGGCCTAAAACAGGCCGGTGTACTTTGGCCGGTGATTTCCTGTCCGGCCGCTTTCCGACAGCCATGTTCGGCCCGTGTCCGAATGTGGACCTTTTGGCCGTATACGGCCGTACTCCCATGGCTGTCCAACGGCCAGTGTCCGTCGGCCAGTCGATCGGCTTACGTTCATACGGCCTGATTCCAGCCGTAGCACTCAGGCCATTCCAAAGCCACCCGTGAACGGCCGAAGTATGGCCGCCGCAAGACAGCCGAGATGCGGTCGTGGGACTCCAGCCGGACTAAAGCTGCCGGAAATACGGCCGCGCTACGGCCATTGGATTTCAGCCACAGTACGTTAACTGTACTGAGGCCGGTCACTGCATGTCGCGCAAGCAGATGACTCATTCGCGCAGTGCAGCAGCAGCACAAACCCAGCATTTTGGGTCCAATGCAGCCACATCAAAGTGAGCTCGCGCGCAACCACCAGCCGTCAAGCTTTCAGCGCAGCCTTGCTTAATTACCATCCTCAGTTGACAGCAAAATTCATTTATTAAACAGTGCTCACAAATTGTCGTTCCTTTAGTTGGGGTGCCTCTTTTACTGCCGAACACAGAAAATATTCAGTTCTTTGTAGAGCTTGAATAGATGTATTGTCCAGGTCCTGATATCCTCTGTGGGGCGGCTTACCTGTAATAAACGGGGAAAGAGGAGGGGGGGGATGCAACGGAGGGCGCATACTTTACTGGGTTGAATTTCAGAGAGATAAATTGCCCCGCTTTTAGCCAATTTCTTTTAGGGCAATATTCCCGAACACTTTCAATCTATGACTACATAAACTATTTTTATAACAGTTGCTCGACCAATTTTGATGTATATAAAACCGGCGTGAATGCCTTTACGAAGCGTTTTGGTTCTCAACAAAACACTCAGGAGCATTTAATATAACTCCTTCACAAAAAAGTATGTCCAGTTTTTGCCCATTTCTTTTGCAAAGACATTTTCTACTCGATCAACTTTTTTGATGATCTTGCGCAGGGCTGATCCTAAGAAGGAGCGAACAGGTACTTTCATTTTCAATCTATTTTAATGTTGTTTTGAATTAGTTACCTCCACACCACTTAATAGTCCTTTTCAATTTATTTTAATGTTGTTTTGATTTAGTTACGTCCACACCACTTAATAGTCCAAAAGAACTTTTCTTCAAATGTCATACTACGTTCAAAAAATTCTAGACGCGCTGCGAATGACGCCTTGCTTCAGATGGCTGCAGTTCTGTGTTCACGCAAGGAAAGGCGTAAAATTAGAGTTACATAATTTGTTTCAAACCAATAACATAGTAATGGTAGTATGCATACAGGAAACCTTCCATAGTGCAACAAATATGGCAATAAATATTTTATTGGTCAAGGTTGAATGCGTAGGGTTCTCAACCAGTTGGAGGCAAACTTGCACCTCTGGAAGTTTATTTATTTATTTATTTTATTGATTCATTTATTTATTGATTGTTTTAAATGCAGAGCATTTTAGTAACTCACGATGTCACCCGCGTTGGCGTCCGTAGTCCGCATCACTACGTAGTCCGCACCCTACACTATGTAAAGAAATAATACCTTCCGGCGCCAGGTTTCGATCCCACGACTCTGCGGGCGGAACGCAAGGTACACGGCACTTTACCGACTGCTCCACGGAGCCGACACAGAATGGAAGGTTACGCACGCGCCTTATATCCTTGACTCATTCAACCGTCGGCCACAGGTGCGCCCTCTCCCCCGCGTCCTCCTCGCCTTCTCTCCGCTCGCAACACCCTGGTCTCGCCGCGTTCGGTTCGCGTTCATGTGGTGGCGCGATTTCGGCGCTATAACACTCTCTCGCGAAGGGCATTGGATTGGATTCGATTGGATTGGATTGGATTGGCTTGGCTTGGATTGGATTTGGATTGGGTTGGATTAAAGTGGATTGTGTTGGATTGTGTTGCGTCATAGCCGCGCCACGTTGCGTCGTAGCCTCTCCACGTTGCGTAATCGCCGCGGCAGGGGGTTCACGGCACGTTTCACGTTTCACCATCGACTTCATCGACAATGTCTACGCTGGAAGACAACAATTACAACAACAACAACCAATACGTAATCCATAAGACTTGCAGGCACGCCCCCCGCGGAAATGCTCTGCATTTGATCGTGCCCCTCGCGAGGGGGATGTTTTGATTTTTTATTTATTTATTTATTTATTTATTGGATGCCTGCTTGCTTTTGTATGCATTACAGAAGGGAGATACATAACACTAAGCATTAAATATGAGACAAAATAACAAAATAATTCTACAAAGCGCACTGAAAATCGTCAATGTAAAGAGTTAACGCAATCCTACGTAGAAGATATTTACACTGCAGTATTGATGTAAAATATAATGAATGGCGCAAGGCGTCACCTTTAAAGGAAAGTTAATAATTTGCTTTAAGCTAGCGGTCCCACTTTGCGATATGTAGAATGGCGAATGGACATCCCAGGCGGCACAGATAGTGTGCCCCAAGACCGGCCCGTCTATGGCCGCTTTCTGGCATGTCCGGCCAGCATCCAGCTTCTGGAAGCCACTGATCATGCGTTGAACGGCCAACAATCGGCAACCAGCGCTTCGGCATTTTTCCGTACGCCCGTGTCCGGACGCACAACGGCAGCTAACCGGCTGCCAGATATTCAGTTCTCTTACGGCTGCCGATGTTGAGAAAGAGAACGGCCGAAGTACGGCCTTAGGGCATCCGTTTTTTCTTCGGGAAGCGGTAATCGGCCGAAGCACGGCAAGCGACCGGCCACAGAATATGCGTATTCTTGCGGCAGTTGGTGTTCGAAAGGAGACCGGCCGGGGCGCGGCTGCCGTGCATTCGTTGTTTCAACGGTGAACCGCGCGTCCGGCGGACGTACGGCCCCAGAATATACGTTTTTCATTCGGTTAGCTGTCCACGGCCGAATTACGGCAAGCGAATGGCCACAGAATATTTAGCAATCGGTGTTCAAGAGGAGACCGGCCTACGTAAGGTATCTTGTTGTACGTCATTTGTTCGGCAAACGGCATACAGCCGAACAACGGCTCGCACCTGGGCGCCGAGAATTCATGCACAGACGTGTTTGGAAGGAGATCGAGCGGTTTTTTCCTGGGGGGAGAAAAAGCCGTTAGGGAGCCGAACGACGGGGACGCGTTTTTCATCCGCTCCGTGTTTCTACGTTTTAAATGAACGAACATCGTTTGCCAAACAGTAATGAGTGTTCTCAGTGAACGGGCAAGGTGCAAGGACTCACTGGACATTAGCAGGGAACCTTTTAGGCCATCGAAATGTCATTTATTGCCACAAGAAGACTGTGCCATACCGACGGGTGAGCTAAGCCTCGCCAGTCATCGCCGCTACCACGCCTCTGCCGCCGGCTTCGTCGACGCATCATCTCGAGGCTACTCGCCCGCTCAAGAAATGGAGAGCATTGGAGACATCGACCCGCCAGAGATGTCCGATCCGAGATGGAGATGGTTCACCAAAATAACTGGCTTGCAAGGGCGTCGAGCAAGCGACCACCACGCAGGATCTAAACCGCCACCATGTCAAGGACTCCCCACCAAAGAAAGGCAAGTGCGAGCAAAAGCGCAAGTTATTCTGCTTACAATTAAACTGCGACAAGCAATGTTGCACTATGTTGTTGGTGATAAACGTAGAAGAGACTCGCTCGTGCATTGGTAGGATCAACTTCATGCCCTGCACTATGTTACTTCAGGGGATTTTACGACTGCCTATTTAGAAAAAAAATATTTTAAATTTGCGATAACAACAGAGCCTTGTCACTGACGAAGCCTAGCTGTTAATTTAGTTCCGATGTTTGAAGGTGAGCTTAGCTACTCTTGGGATATGACTCATTTGGGTAAACATAATCGCCAGCATCCTAGCAAGCACGGATTTTGTCAGGATTTTCTTGCTCAACGCAGATTGTTAAATTCACGCACGATTTGGCTCCTGCAATAGATAAGCTTAAAGTGGTTGACTGTATATTCTTGGACTGCAAAAAAGCAAATTATGGTGTTGCATATCACGTTCTGCGTAGTAAATTTCATCCTATGAACTGAATGAATCCGTTTTTGCATTGTTATTACTATTGGCCCTATAGCTTTGTTCAAAAGTACTGTGTAGTTCACCTGACTTTAGCGAATGAAAGTGATTCCGTATACCTGCAGCTTTATTCGAATTTAATAACAGCCTGGTGTGCTGATTCAGAAACGTTTTTGGATGTTAAACAGTGTGTTAACGGCACCTTTACACAAAAACCTTCATTCCAATTGGATACGTATACCGTAAATTATGCTGCTGTGACAACGGTCGAGGTATATAAATACCTAGGAGTTTATTTAGGGAGTGGTTAGAGGTTAAATAGGCAGGTTCACACCATAAAAGTTACGGCTGCATACGTTTTTGGCTTTCTGAGACGAAATTTCAGTGAACCTCCATCTAACTGAAAAGAACAACCGTATTTCACTCATGTGCGCTCAATCTTGGAGTACGCATGTGTTTTCGTGGATCCCTACACCAAAGAGCTCGTTGATACGCTCGAAAACATACAGAATATGTCAATGCGATTCGTATTAGGTAATTGGCACGCTTAACTTAGCATGAGGGAAAATAAAAAGTAAACTGAAATGGCACGACGTGAAAGATCAGAGACGAAACCACAGGTTGAACTTTTTTCGTAATATCTATAATTCGAAAACTTTTGTAGAAGGGGAGAAGTATGTCCAAGCGCCATTCTACATATCGCAAAGTGGGACCGCTAGCTTAAAGCAAATTATTAACTTTCCTTTAAAGGTGACGCCTTGCGCGATTCATTTTATTTTACATCAATACTGCAGTGTAATTATCTTCAACGTATGATTGCATTAACTGTTTATATTGACGATTTTCAGCGCGCTTTGTAGAATTATTTTGTTATTTTGTCTCATATTTAATGCTTAGTGTTATGTATCTCCTTTGTGTAATGCATGCAAAGGCAAGCAGGCATCAAAGAAATAAATAAGTAAATAAATAAAATAAATAAATAAATAAATAAAACAATGAATAAATAAATGAATAAAAATAAATAAATAAAGTTCCAGAGGCGCAAGTTTGCCTCCAACGGGTTGAGAACCCTACGCATTCAACCAATAAAATATTTATTGCCCTATTCGTTGCAGTATGCAAGGTTTCCTGTATGCATGTTACCATTGCTATGTTATTGGTTTGAAACAAATGATGTAACTCTAATTTTACGCCTTTCCTCGCGTGAACACAAAGGGATACAACTGCAGCCACCCGAAGCAGGGCGTCGTTCGCGACGCGTCTAGAATTTTTTGAACGCAGTATGACATTAGAAGAAAATTAAGCTCTTTTGGACTATTAAGTGGTGTGGACGTATACTCATGAAAACAACATTAAAATAGATTGAAAATGAAAGGACCTGTTCGCTCCTTCTTAGAATCAGCCCTGCGCAAGATCATCAGAAAAGTTGATCGAGTAGAAAATGTCTTTGCAAGAAAAATGGGCAAAAACTGGACATACTTTTTTGTGAAGGAGTTATAATAAATGCTCCTGAGTGTTTTGTTGAGAACCAAAACGCTTCGTAAAGGCATTCACGCCGGTTTTATATGCATCAAAATTGGTCAAGCAAATGTTAAAAAAAAGTTTATGTAGTCATAGCATGAAAGTTTCCGGAATATTGCCCTAAAAGAAATTGGCTAAAAGCGGCGCAATTTATCTCTCTGAAATTCAACCCACTAAAGTAGGGCCCCTCCGCCCCCCCCCCCCCCTCCTCTTTCCCCGTTTTTACAGGTAAGCCGCCCCACAGAGGATATCAGGACCGGGACAATACATCAAAGCTCTACAAAGAACTGAATATTTTCTGTGTTCGGCATAAATGAGGCACAGCAATTAAAGGAACGACAATTTGTGAGCACTGTTTAATAAATGAATTTTCTGTCAACTGGGGCTGGTAATTGGGAAAGGGCTGCGCTGAAAGCTGGACGGCTGGTGGTGCGCGCGAGCTCACTTTGATGTGGCTGCATTGGACCCAAAATGCTGGGTTTGTGCTGCTTCTGCACTGCGCGAATGAGTCATCTGCTTGCGCGACATGCAGTGACCGGCCTCAGACAGCTAACGTACTGTGGCTGAACTCCAATGCCCGTAGCACGGCCGTATTTCCGGTAGCTGTAGTCGGCGGAGTCCGACGACCGCATCTCGGCTGCCCTCCGGCGGCCGTACTTCGGCCGTAACGGGTGGCTTTGGAATGGCCGGAGCCCTACGGCTGGAATTGGCCGTATGACCTAACCCGGTCGACTGGCCGACGGACACTGGCCGTTGGACAGCCATGGGAGTACGCCGTATACGGCCAAAAGGCCCACATTTGGACAGGGGCCCGGGACATGGCTGCCGGAAAACGGCCGGACAAAAAATCCCCGGCCAAAGTACACCGGCCTGTTTTAGGCCGAACAGTCCTGTGCTGCCTGGGATACTTTCCCCTTCTACTCCGTTTTCGAATGATGTTTTTACGGAAAAAGTTCAACCTGTGGTTTCGTCTGTGAACTTTCACGTCCTGCCTTTTCAGTTTACTTTTACTTTCTCTCATGCTAAGTTGAGCGTGCCAATTACCTAATACGAATCGCACTGACATATTTTGTATTTTTTCGAGGTATCAACCGATCTTTGGTGTAGGGATCCCCGAAAACACATGCGTGTCCAAGATTGAGCGCAATGAGTGAAATACGGTTGTTCTTTTCGTTAGATGGAGGTTCACTGAAATTTGTCTCAGAAAGCTAAAAACATATGCAGCCGTAACTTTTATGGTGTGAACCCGCCTATTTAACCTTAACCACTGTCTAAAAAAACTCCTAGGTATTTAATTCCCCGGCCGTTGTTACACAGCATAATTTACGGTATACGTATTCAATAGGAATGAAGGTTTTCTTGTAAAATGCCGTTAACACACTGTTTAACATCCAAAAACTTTTCTGAATCAGCATAATAGGATGTTATTAAATTCGAATAAAGCTGCAGGTATACGGAATTACGTTCATTCGCTATAGTCCGGTAAACTACACAGTACTTTTGAACAAAGCTATAGGGCCGAAAGTAATAACAATGCAAAAACCGATTCATTCGTTCATAGGATGGAATGTACTACGCAGAAGGTGATATAGAACACCATCATTTGCTTTTTTTGCAGTCCAAGAATATACAGTCAACCACTTTAAGCTTATCTATTGCAAGAGCCAAATCGGGCGTGAACTCAACAATCTGCGTTGAGAAAGAAAATCCTGACCATATCCGTGTTTGCTAGGATGCTGGCGATTATGTTTAACCAAATGAGTCATATCCCAAGAGTAGCTAAGCTCACCTTCAAACATCGGAACTAAATTAACAGCTAGGCTTCGTCAGTGACAAGGCTCTGTTGTTATCGCAAAGTTAAAATATTTTTTTTCTAGATAGGCAGTCGTAAAATCCCATGCAGTAACATAGTGCAGGGCATGAAGTTGATCCTACCAATGCACGAGCGAGTCTCTTCTACGTTTATCACCAACAACATAGTGCAACATTGCTTGTCGCAGTTTAATTGTAAGCAGAATAACTTGCGCTTTTGCTCGCACTTGCCTTTCTTTGGTGGCGAGTCCTTGACATGGTGGCGGTTTAGCTCCTGAGTTGTGGCCGCTTGCTCGACGCCCTTGAAGGCCAGTTATTTTGGTGAACAATCTCCATCTCGGATCGGACATCTCTGCCGGGTCGATGTCTACAGTGCTATCAATTTCTTGAGGGGACGAATAGCCTCGAGCTGATGCGCCGACGAAGCCGGCGGCCGAGGCGTGGTAGCGGCGATGACTGGCGAGGCTTAGCTCACCCGTCGGTGTCGCACACTCTTCTTGTGGCAATAAATGACATTTCGATGGCCTAAAAGGTTCCCTGCTAATGTCCAGTGAGTCCTTGCACCTTGCCCGTTCACTGAGAACACTCATTACTGTTTGGCAAACGATGTTCGTTCATTTAAAACGTAGAAACACGGAGCGGATGAAAAACGCCGCCCCATCGTTCGGCTCCCTCACGGCTTTTTCTCCCCCCAGGAAAAAACCGGTCGGTCTCCTTCCAAACACGTCTGTGCATGAATTCTCGGCGCCCAGGCGCGTGCCGTTGTTCGGCTGTATGCCATTTGCCGAAAAAATGACGTATAACCAGATACCTTACCTAGCCCGGTCTCCTCTTGAACACCGGTTGCCAAATATTCCGTGGCCATTCGCTTGCCGTAATTCGGCCGAGGACAGCTAACCGAATGAAAAACGTATAATCTGCGGCCGTACGTCGGCCGGTATCCTTCATAACACTGGTTGCCCGAAGAAAACGAATATTCTACCGCCAGACGTGCGGTTCACCGTTGAAACAACGAATGCATGGCAGCCGCGCTCCGGCCGGTCTCCTTTCGAACACCAACTGCCGCAAGAATACGCATATTCTGTGGCCGGTCGCTTGCTGTGCTTCGGCCGATTACCGCTTCCCGAAGAAAAAACGGATGCCCTAAGGCCGTACTTCGGCCGTTTTCTTTCTCAACATCGGCAGCCGTAAGAGAACTGAATATCTGGCACCCGGTTATCTGCCGTTGTGCGTCCGGACACGGGCGGACGGAAAAATACCGAAGCGCTGGTTACAGAATGTTGGCCGTTTAACGCATGATCAGTGGCTGCCAGAACGTGGATGCTGGCCGGACATGCCAGAAAGCGGCCATAGACGGGACGGTCTTGGGGCACACTTTCTGTGCCGCCTGGGAGGCTACCATTCATTATCTGAGAATATCTGCCCAACGCCATCGGCCATACCATGCTGAATAGAATATCTGCCCAATGCACTCCACGCCATTTTTTATTCTTCTAGTATCTCGTCCTCATGTTTGTAATCGGAGGCCGCAACTTGGCCTAGGTAGATATATTTGCTTCAACTGCCTCACCTCCTACCTCAAATCGCTGTGCTGTCCCGAGGTTATTGATCATGACTTCAGTTATCTTCATAATTATTTTCAGGCCCACGGTTCCACTCTGTCGGTTTGTCTATTCTGTTGCCCGAGTTCATTGCTGGGCATCTAACTTCCATATTTCATCCCTCCATCGTATTACTGGCCTTCCCCTTCTTCTATATCCATCTCTTGGTATCCACTCTGTAACTCTAATTGTGTACCGGTTGTCTATTCATCTCTCTACATTGCCAGGCCAAGTCCATTGCTTTTTCTTTATTTAAACTGTGATATTTTATACTCGAATTTGTTCCCTGATCAATTAAGCAAGTTACCTGTCGGTAAGTGTTACTCCTGTCATTCATCATCATTTAATTACCCTCAAAGGCCCTGTCTTGGGCATTACATAAGGGGGGGCAGAAACGAGAGCTTCCGATGGTCATGATAAAACAAGGGGAAAACGCAGGGGCAATATCAAAGCCCCGTAAACACGACAACAGCTAGAACAATAGGACCACATAAACATGACAACAGCAATAACAGGAGGATTGCACAAATGGGGGGAAGCGAAAAACATGAAAGCGTATGCATGTTCGGAGAAACAAAAAAAACAAGACAGGAGGAAAAACAGATGGAACACCAAAGAGAAAGATCGGGCAACATGTAAAGCAGGGAAAGCCGTTTGGGGGAGAAACAAGAAGGGACTCATCCCAGTAGCCATTTCACTGCATGGGGTAACAATGGCTTAAGTAAAATAAACTAGGGAGAAATACCACAGATTTAACATCATTCACGAAAAGGTGAGCCAGAACTATGGAGGGCACACAAGCAAAGTTGGCGCACAACAGGCTTGTAGTGATCCCTTCAGTAGTTTGAGCACATGTGGTCACAAGAGGAAATAAGGAGGACACGACAGATGGGGCGCCAATAGGAGGAGGATGTGTCAACAAGAATCAGACTAGCGCATGAGGTAAGAGCGATAAAAAAAGAGAAAGGAGAACGCCATACATGGACACGAAACTATACACTAACATCTGGGTTTGGTCGTACTACATGCTGTTCGGACATGGGGTCTAGTTGTATACGTGTACTGTTAATGACATCTTGAATTTGTTAGGGTCGCGTTCAGTTGCTATAGATTCAGGCAGGTTATTCCACTCCTCTATGGCGATAGGAAGAAAATATTAGTTGAACGCATTTGTGGAGCCATACAGGCGCCGCTTGCTCATTGAGTTATGTAGGCGGAGTGAGGCTCGCAGTGGGGGTAGCAATAAGGAAGTGTGTATGTCGGGAAATGTAAAATATAGTTTATGAAAAAGACAGAGCCTTGCTATTTTCCGCCTAGAAACAAGTGTGGGGAGACCGAGGGACGACTTTATAGCTGAGATGCTCGAAGGAAAGCCGTACGTAGAAGAAATAAAACGGGTTGCACAATTTTGAACAGGCTCAAGAGAATTTATCAAATAAGTTTGATAGGGGGTCCAAATTGCTGAAGCGTAATCAAGCTTTGCGCGTACAAAGGTAGTGTATGCCAATTGGCGGACTCGAGCAGGTGAGCATGATAGCGACCTTCGGATGTACCCGAGGATCTAAGAGGAATCGGCTGCAAGTTTGTGGGTGTGGTCAGACTAGGTTAGTTTGCTGTTTAAAAGGACACCGAGGTACCGGTAGGTCTCCACCCGTGATAAGTCAGTTGAGGCCAGCCCAAGTCCATTACTTTTTCTTTATTTGCACTGTGATATTTTATACTCGAATTTGTTTTCTGATCCATGAAGCAAGTTCCCTGTCCGTAAGTGTTACTCCTATCATTATTCCTTCTATGTGTTCTTGAGTCTAAGTTTGGTTTCCATTTGTTTAGCAAGGCGCCCCGCTTCAGCTCCGTATGCCATCTCAGGCATCATGCACTGGTTGTATGTTCTTTTGTGCGGAAGGAGTACATTTTTTGAGACTGCTTGCGAGTTCGCCCCAGCCTATACATTTTCTGCGGCGGATTTCTGTCTCGTGGTTGGGGTCACCACTAACCATCTGTCCGAAGTAGTTATATTATTGTACTTCTTGAACCGCTTAATTCTATAATCTTAAAGGAGTACTGACACCAAATTTCTCGGTTTCAGTTTTTATGCTGTAAAGAATACCTATTGGCCCAGTAATTGCGAAAATCGAACCGAAAGCCGTCAGCCGCCAACACAGAATTAATTATAGCACGTTTATTGCAACCAATTTCAAATTTGGCCGCCGCGCGGCAAAATGGCCGTTCGAAGGCCAGCCTGCAAGCGGGCCAGCCTTACGTCACGGTCTCACCCGTGACGTCAGGGACGTTTTTCTTTCCTCCATGCGTCCGCCGCATCGTCTGCTACGATTTCACATGGTCCGCGACTCACCCGCGCAGTCGACATGTCGTCTGAATCGTCAGACTCGGATGAGTCACTGCCATCCGACAGACAGAACAACTTTATTTGGCCAGGCGATTAGGCCGGCGATGTCTTCGCCGTCGTCCGTTTTTTAAAGGGGTCCTGAAATACCTTCCGCCGATGCATGGATGTACATGCACCCAAATAAAGCAGTGTATTTGCAATCTCCTCCCCGCAAGAATTTTGTTAAAGCGATGAGTATTAGCTGAAAAATCGTAAATCAAAAACCGCGCATTATCGTCGCTCCGCGTTTCCTCCTCCTCCTTTTCGACTTACTCTCCGCTGTTGAGGGGCGCGCGAGCTTTGCCTCCCATGATGCTGCGCTCCGCAGCGGTGACGTAACTTCCGCTATTGCGCTGCTACGTCGTCTGCTAGGGGCAAGCTTTGTTGACACCATGAATCCCGCACTTCGCTCAAGGCTGGAAAACCGAACGAAAAATCTGGCGCATGTGTGCGGCGGCCTGGCCTTGCCCTTTCGCGGTGTTCGTTGGTGCAGTTGCTATCGGTGGCACGTGACTTTTTTATCGGCGGCGAACTCGCAGCCGTACGGGGAAGATCGTGCGCTCGTTCCCTTTGATGCACCGGCACTGTTTATCCAAAAAGTGCCGTATCAGATGTGGCCCTGCTGGTGCCGGGTCTTATGTTGCGGCGGTCGTAATTCCTGCCGGCGGCTTGTGAAAAAGACATTTTAAATCGATACAGAACCCGTGCACAAAACCCTTCAATCATGTGACCAGTTCAGCTTGGGGCGACGCGTGGTGGAGAGCGGCAACGTTGGCAAAGCTTGCTCCACCGCGGCTCTGAGCTTTCTAGCGCTGGAGCGAGCGCCACTTCTTTGAGAATCTCAAACATCGGTTGCCTTGACAACAAGGCACAAACCACTGTAGAACTCAGTTACAGTTGCGTATTCCCGGTTCAGCTTGGGGCCCCACCTCGCGACATGTGGGCACTGCAGGCGTACCACCCACTCCCATTGGGAAGTGCGAGATGCGTTTGACATTACAGGAGGCGATGGTGTGTGTGTGTTGTGGACGTCTTTGTTTCGCGATGCAATGCGACGTTGTGCTTCTGCGGGTGGATAGTGCTTCCCATGGTCTGGGTTATCTTTTCCCGAGCGACGTACGACTCAACTTCGCATGGGGTATGTGCAGTGTGCGTGGCTAAAAGCCATCTCGGCTTGTGCGCCGGAGTTAAGTGACTTGCTGTTCGTCCCCGCAAACCGCGCGCGAGGTGAGTGCCGAAGTTACAACGGGCAGGAGGAGGCAACCCATCGTCTTTCAATCGCGGTTCAGACTTGCAACGCATGTTGTGACGTTGTGTTCGTTCGAAACCCATCTCTGGATTGTTTTGAAGTAGAATAAAATGTATGCGTCAAACCCGGGCATTCGGCTCAGGGCGTTCTCTGCGATTGCACGAAAGAAGTGCCACGGGCTTCAACGCTTTCTTTACGGAACGTACTCAGGTAAGAGAATATTTCCCTGTCGTGTTATGGCCGTGCTGCATTTAATACAAACGGTTAAACGTTTGTTTACACTTGTTTCGTTTGTCGTAAAATGTCCAAGAACTCCGGCACTACGCTGGCAGATCAGCCGGCGAGCCGACGCTGAGCAGACGACTCATCTCTTTGCCGGAAGTGCGTGAAAAAGCCGCCCAATAGCAGGATGTCTAGCTCATGACGAACATCTGGGAATCGATGATGTAGACATGTGAAGATGGCGGCGTCCAAAAACACGAAGGAAAGGGGTGAGAAAAAAGCGACAAACTTTGCAACAAAAGTGTGAGCTTTCCGCTGCGCGTAAAAGAGTAATACTTGGCACAGATGACGTTGACGACCCAATCTAACGATTGCGCTAGTTCATTTAGTGTGCTCAAAACGCCTTTCAGGGCCCCTTTAATATCACTGCGGCTCCAACCGGCGCAGACCGTGATAGCAACAGCTTGCCACTCTTCTAATCAATCTGATCACGAAAAAGAAGCTCCACATGCGAGAAAGTAGATGTTAGTGTGTTGAAAATTGTGCTAGGAGTTGTTATTAGCGCTGAATTTAAAAGTGGTGTTCAGATATTTGCCGCGATGGTAAGCCTACGCTGGCCGGCAGCGGAGGTTCCGCGCTCCGACCCAGCACTGCCGGCGCCATGGTGCGGCGAGCGGACGAAAGATGGCGCCACCTGCGCGCTAGAATCAAAACAGGCCGCGGCAGATGTCTTGGTCGCCGATCGCTGGAAAGGAAATTATTGCCAAAATAAAGCTTCATATGCGAAAAAGGGGATGATAGTGTGGTGAAAAGTTGTGTAAGGGATGGTCATTCGCAGTTGTACAGATACCAGCGATCAAATAGTCGCCACGATACTAAGTTCCCAACACTCAAGGTGAACCGTGCAACCCCGAGCCCGCTGGCTTGGGCGACAGTTCTTGCGGCCGCCGGCGCGCACGAACTCAGTCCACGTTTGGCGCTGCATGTCGTCGCGTGGAAAATAATGCATCTTGGCGTCGTCGTCGATTTGCCCGGACAGGCTTCCACGAGCAGTACTTCGCATACCCCGAGCTTGCCATAGCACAACTTGGGCGAGCTCGGCTACGCGCATTGCCGCGTCGCCGCGGTGCCCGTCGTCGTCATCGCGCAGTTTTCGGCACCATGCGCCGGCAACGAACTGAAGAGCAAAAACGTCGAACACGCAACGTTTACAAGCATTGCTCACACAGCTACGCCCACGTCTCCTGCCCAAACGAATACCACCGACAACAGCAGCGGAGGATATCGTTTCCGGTTCTGAAAACGACTATATGACGTCACCCTGAACCCGGCCAGACACGCAGGCCAATGTTTCGTCACGCCGAAAGCGATTGCGCTAGTGCTGCCGATTTGTAGAAGCTCGCGGCCTGGACAATCAAAATCGATTTTAGATGTGATTCCGGCCTCGGATCGCTGCAAACATTTCTGTGAGGCATCTGTACAAACTACTGAAGCCACTTATATCATTTTTTAGTTATCAAAATTTGGTGTGAGTACTCCTTTAAGCGGGAGCTTACTGAATACTGACTCCTCATTACTTTAAATTTATTCATCTTCTTTTTTCTCCAACAGCATTCTGTTGTATTGTGGTGCCGGAAGCATTCTTGGCAGGTATTCTGCAGGCTCGCGCAGCAACCCTACGTCGATTGTCATACTGAAATACCTCAAGTGTCCGCCGCTTATTCTTAATCCTGTGGTTTCCACTCAAGCTTTTGGAATACTCTCTCCAGAATTGAAGTGAACAGTTTTGGCGATATAGTGTCTTCTTGCTTTACTCCTTTTGGAATGAAGAACTTATCGCTTTGTTTGGGAGGTGTTATTCTGCTCGTAAATTACATATATATGTCGTCTAAAAATCTTATGTAGATCTCTGCTATTCCCTGGTGTTTTATTGATTTTATCGCAGCTGCAATTCGTAATAAGTTAAAACGCTTTCTCGTAGTCTATCAATTCCATCAAAAGAAGTATATATATACAACAGAATTTTGTATAACTTGATGGACGAAATCGATGTGGTGGACTGTAGAGCCCACCATCTTAAATCCAGCCTGCTCTATGAATTTCTGCTAATTCAGGTTGTTTCCAATGCTGTTAACTACAACTTTGGTAAACAGCTTATAAGCAACTGAGAGTAGGCTTGTGGGTCTGTAATTCTTAAGGTCTTTCTTATTTTTTTTGTGAATCAGACTAATGCTGGCGTTTTTCCAGCTCTTATGCATTGTGAAAATAGTGCTGCAAGCTTTTCCAGTACTAAATCTCCTCCCTAGTCCTAGATATCTATAGTATTGCCATCGCCGCCTGGAGCTTTTTCGCTTTTCATGTTCTTGAACACGTTTCCTCTTTCCTCTTTGGTGACAGAGCGGACATCGCAAGTTAAGCTCGTATTCTCAGTAGTTCCTCTTCATATAACGTTTCTGGCATACAGTCTGGTGTAGAATCGTTCTATTACCATTATCTCGCCCATGTTGTTGCCCTGCTCGTCTTTTAGTGGATACTGCTATATCGCTGCCGAGCGAATAGTACTCAGAGCACCAGCCACGACCGACATGGCAAGATCGAAGCCCGTTTTCTTCCACTCAGCAAAATTACGATGATGATGATTTCTTGATTTCAGTGGTGATGTTGATGACGTATCATCCCCAGCAAACCACTAACATCTCTGCGACGTCCCAAAAATATCCGAACGTTTATGTCCCAGCATTATCTCTATTAGACATCCGTACAACGTGCAATATTTTTATGAAAATGTTTGGATGTTGAGATAACGTTCTGGTACCCTAATGTCGGACGTTCTTTCAACTATGCTAAAGACGTATTCTCGATGTTACTGCTGCTTAATTTGTGGATGGTATTTAGACATATTTTGCTGACGTTGTTCAGATGTTGCTGGTATGTTCATTTTTTACTTCCTACACGTCTATCGCAGTTACATTTATTTTAGCTATATTTGGTATACTTTATTTTCAAACTCTTTGCAGGCGTACTGTTTTGAAGTTACCGAGGGGTTTTGTGCAAGTTTTGTAATCCACCAATGTCGCTTTTACGGAAATATAGATGCGGAGGACATAGTAAATAAATTAGACTCAACATGTGCCTGAACAAAATATGATGCTCATAGGAATTTTATTCAGTGATACCACCATTTACTTGGTCGTTCTACCTTAGTAATAAAATACAAATACTGACCTGAAAATCGCTGGCGATACTGTTCAGCCACATATGTTAACAACAAATTTCTCCAGCTTGTACCGATAGTTAAAGGCTGGAGGAAACAGGAGAGCTGGCAGGCTCTCCCCCCGGTCACTTTTCTCACCATGCGGACATCTTACCCCGCAACGGCCGAAGAGGCGGCAATAGCCCTGGCCCGCATCACCAGGCTGCCACAACTCATTAAAATCACTTATACGAAGAGGGCCATTCAAAACTTCATTCGTGGTAGCGTTTCGGCTACAGCACTCAAGATTTCCCAAAATCAGCATACTCAACCACTCGACATCGTCTGGACCCCGCCCCCTCTGGGGTGGGAGGCAACGAGGCGGCACCACAAGAAGCACGAGAACTAAGCAGCCACTGGGCACGCTTCTGCTCTCTAACACAGTGCTCGGTCGGCACGCGATCGTCCCGCTCTCGTATCAAGAAGCCACGGAGTATTATCGCCTCTCCCGCCACCCACACATCCCTCCAGCGCTCAGAAGCGTCATTGGCGACTCCTTCAAACCAACTCTCTCGCCTTGTCGATCCCGCCTCCACAAGACCTACTCCTCTGAGTTCCCTGCGCCCCAAATGTCCCCTCTGTGACTCCCTGGACCCACTAAGCCACCGCATGTGGCCCTGTCCTCTTACCCCTTTCCACCCCCTCTCCAGCGTCGAGCACTGGGAGGACGCGCTCGGCTGCTCACAACCGAAGGCGCAGCTACTCCTGGTTGACCGAGCCGCCACTCCTGCTGCCGCCAGCCTTCGGCCGGCAGCCACCACGCGTTTCCTACTCAACTTGCTCGGAAATACAGTGACTTCTTTCTCTTTCTCTCTCCCTTCGTCGGAGACCCAGCTGTTGCACCTGACATGAATTTCCTAACTTGCTCCTGAAAGCTTTCCATGAGTGGCCGGAAGGGATCGTTTCGTCCATTGGCCTAAACAAAGTGCGTGGACCCAAAAATTCGGCACCGTAATCGAGGCTGCCAGAGAATATTTTCGAGTGATTCGTTTTGGTCGTATTTGACAATTTCGGCAGTAATAACGCTTGTTTCTTCAGCACCGATTTCGGAGGCGAGGCCAATTTTGCTAATACTGCAAGTGATGTAACCAAAGCTCCCTTATTTAAGCCAAGAAAAGCTATCGAGCTTCCTCATCCCCCTACTCAAGGTACGGTAGCCGCGAATAAAATTGAATGCGACGCTAGATTTCTGGCATTGATAAACTTTGTTCGTTACGCACCGACCTTGCAGACAAGCCCATTATGCGAACACAATAACCGATGTAGCCAGAACGCCACGTATTTAACTCATAAAAAGCTATCCCAAACCCCCGATCTCCCCGATGAAAGCCAAGCTAGCCCCGAAGGAATGCGCACTTTCGAACAGAAATAGCTTGTAATTTGCCTCAAGGCACCCGATTACCGCCGGTTAAAAAGAAATTGGTTGTTTTGTGCGAAAGTAACGACCCCAAACCAGGAGATGGACATGGAATCCGGACGATGTCGCCTGCTTTCGGATGCTTTCTGGCGCTGCGTCGACGCTGATATCTGCGAGTATAGACATCGGCGTACCTCCAGCGTCAGCTCACGTCGCCGTGCATTTTGCCGACGCCGTCAACGCGGGGTGATGTCGACGCGTGAAAGCGCGGAAAATACGCTGAAGTGGTTGCGGCCTCAGAACAAACCGTAAAATTACGGCGCCCTCAACCCCATGCTAGCTGTATTTCCACCATAGACCCTGAAATTGCTTTAAACGCCATAATCTAGATTATAGGTACAATTACTGTTTTCTTTAAAAAAAACACGCTCAAGCTTTTCCTGTATATAATTGGCAACTAATATCTGTCTTTACGAATAAACTTGGGCATCTATTTCGCAACGCGTTTTTATCAAGGTGGGTGTCTTTCAAGAACTAGTTTTTTCCCTGGGACGAACATAAGACAGGAAAGTCGCTGCGCGGCGAGTCCGACCGTCCGATATTTGTATTAACTGCACTCCGTATCGATGCGCGTGCTACTGGCCGGTGACGGCACTTGTGTACACGCCTTCAACTTTCGTTATTTCAGTGATTTGACTGCCATGGATTTATCTACCGGACGAAGAAATACTATCAAGTAGTGAAGTTAAGTGAGTACTAGTGAACCTCGTTTTCTTTTCATATGTATTTAACGTAGCGGAGTTGCTCTCGAACTTCGGTGCGCGTAAGCGTTTAGCCCAAACTTTTTGAGTGGCTCGCTTTTTGCGTTGCGCAGATGTGTCGGTAGACCTTTGTACCTGGCTGCTGCGTGTGTAAACAGAATCGATTCTCGCGCAATTTCTAGCCCTGTGTTTGGTGAAGTGTTTGTGTCCTGTCCTGTTTTGCTAGCCGAATGTTTTGATATGAAATGAAATAAGGAGAGCTGGAGAGTGCGAATATGTTTTGAAGTTACCGAGGGGTTTTGTGCAAGTTTTGTAATCCACCAATGTCGCTTTTACGGAAATATAGATGCGGAGGACATAATAAAATAAATTAGACTCAACATGTGCCTGAACAAAATATGATGCTCATAGGAATTTTTATTCAGTGATACCACCATTTTACTTGGTCGTTCTACCTTAGTAATAAAAATACAAATGCTGACCTGACAAATCGCTGGCGATACTGTTCAGCCACATATGTTAACAAACAAATTTCTCCAGCTTGTACCGATAGTTAAAGGCTGGAGGAACAGGAGAGCTGGCAGGCTCTCCCCCGGTCACTTTTCTCACCATGCGGACATCTTACCCCGCAACGGCCGAAGAGGCGGCAATAGCCCTGGCCCGCATCACCAGGCTGCCACAACTCATTAAAATCACTTATACGAAGAGGGCCATTCAAAACTTCATTCGTGGTAGCGTTTCGGCTACAGCACTCAAGATTCTCCAAAATCCGCATACTCAACCACTCGACATCGTCTGGACCCCGCCCCCTCTGGGGTGGGAGGCAACGAGGCGGCCCACAAAGAAGCACGAGAACTAAGCAGCCACTGGGCACGCTTCTGCTCTCTAACACAGTGCTCGGTCGGCACGCGATCGTCCGCTCTCGTATCAAGAAGCCACGGAGTATTATCGCCTCTCCCGCCGCCCACACATCCCTCACCAGCGCTCAGAAGCGTCATTGGCGACTCCTTCAAACCCACTCTCTCGCCTGTCGATCCCGCCTCCACAAGACCTACTCCTCTGAGTTCCCGCCCGCCCAAATGTCCCCTCTGTGACTCCCTGGACCCACTAAGCCACCGCATGTGGGCCCTGTCCTCTTACCCCCTTTCCACCCCCTCTCCAGCGTCGAGCACTGGGAGGACGCGCTCGGCTGCTCACAACCGAAGGCGCAGCTACTCCTGGTTGACCGAGCCGCCACTGCTGCCGCCAGCCTTCGGCCGGCAGCCACCACGCGTTCCTACTCAACTTGCTCGGAAAATACAGTGACTTCTTTCTCTTTCTCTCTCCTTCGTCGGAGACCCAGCTGTTGCACCTGACATGAATTTCCTAACTTGCTCCTGAAAGCTTTCCATGAGTGGCCGGAAGGGATCGTTTCGTCCATTGGCCTAAACAAAGTGCGTGGACCCAAAAATTCGGCACCGTAATCGAGGCTGCCAGAGAATATTTTCGAGTGATTCGTTTTGGTCGTATTTGACAATTTCGGCAGTAATAACGCTTGTTTTCTTCAGCACCGATTTCGGAGGCGAGGCCAATTTTGCTAATACTGCAAGTGATGTAACCAAAGCTCCCTTATTTAAGCCAAGAAAAGCTATCGAGCTTCCTCATCCCCCTA
Source organism: Haemaphysalis longicornis (assembly GCA_013339765.2). Classification (NCBI taxonomy): domain Eukaryota; kingdom Metazoa; phylum Arthropoda; class Arachnida; order Ixodida; family Ixodidae; genus Haemaphysalis; species Haemaphysalis longicornis. The sequence goes on along the minus strand of CM023455.1, from coordinate 88,040,588 downwards.
CTCAAGGTACGGTAGCCGCGAATAAAATTGAATGCGACGCTAGATTTCTGGCATTGATAAACTTGTTCGTTACGCACCGACCTTGCAGACAAGCCCATTATGCGAACACAATAACCGATGTAGCCAGAACGCCCGTATTTACCTCATAAAAAGCTATCCCAAACCCCCGATCTCCCCGATGAAAGCCAAGCTAGCCCCGAAGGAATGCGCACTTTCGAACAGAAATAGCTTGTAATTTGCCTCAAGGCACCCGATACCGCCGGTTAAAAGAAATTGGTTGTTTTGTGCGAAAGTAACGACCCCAAACCAGGAGATGGACATGGAATCCGGACGAGTCGCCTGCTTTCGGATGCTTTCTGGCGCTGCGTCGACGCTGATATCTGGCGAGTATAGACATCGGCGTACCTCCAGCGTCAGCTCACGTCGCCGGGCATTTTGCCGACGCCGTCAACGCGGGGTGATGTCGACGCGTGAAAGCGCGGAAAATACGCTGAAAGTGGTTGCGGCCTCAGAACAAACCGTAAAATTACGGCGCCCTCAACCCCATGCTAGCTGTATTTCCACCATAGACCCTGAAATTGCTTAAACGCCATAATCTAGATTATAGGTACAATTACTGTTTTCTTAAAAAAAACACGCTCAGCTTTTCCTGTATATAATTGCAACTAATATCTGTCTTTACGAATAAACTTGGGCATCTATTTCGCAACGCGTTTTTATCAAGGTGGGTGTCTTTCAAGAACTAGTTTTTTCCCTGGGACGAACATAAGACAGGAAAGTCGCTGCGCGGCGAGTCCGACCGTCCGATATTTGTATTAACTGCACTCCGTATCGATGCGCGTGCTACTGGCCGTGACGGCACTTGTGTACACGCCTTCAACTTCGTTATTTCAGTGATTTGACTGCCATGGATTTATCTACCGGACGAAGAAATACTATCAAGTAGTGAAGTTAAGTGAGTACTAGTGAACCTCGTTTTCTTTTCATATGTATTTAACGTAGCGGAGTTGCTCTCGAACTTCGGTGCGCGTAAGCGTTTAGCCCAAACTTTTTGAGTGGCTCGCTTTTTGCGTTGCGCAGATGTGTCGGTAGACCTTTGTACCTGGCTGCTGCGTGTGTAAACAGAATCGATTCTCGCGCAATTTCTAGCCCTGTGTTTGGTGAAGTGGTTTGTGTCCTGTCCTGTTTTGCTAGCCGAATGTTTTGATATGAAATGAAATAAGGAGAGCTGGAGAGTGCGAATATGTTTTGAAGTTACCGAGGGGTTTTGTGCAAGTTTTGTAATCCACCAATGTCGCTTTTACGGAAATATAGATGCGGAGGACATAGTAAATAAATTAGACTCAACATGTGCCTGAACAAAATATGATGCTCATAGGAATTTTTATTCAGTGATACCACCATTTTACTTGGTCGTTCTACCTTAGTAATAAAAATACAAATGCTGACCTGACAAATCGCTGGCGATACTGTTCAGCCACATATGTTAACAAACAAATTTCTCCAGCTTGTACCGATAGTTAAAGGCTGGAGGAACAGGAGAGCTGGCAGGCTCTCCCCCGGTCACTTTCTCACCGTACGGACATCTTACCCCGCAACGGCCGAAGAGGCGGCAATAGCCCTGGCCCGCATCACCAGGCTGCCACAACTCATTAAAATCACTTATACGAAGAGGGCCATTCAAAACTTCATTCGTGGTAGCGTTTCGGCTACAGCACTCAAGATTCTCCAAAATCCGCATACTCAACCACTCGACATCGTCTGGACCCCGCCCCCTCTGGGGTGGGAGGCAACGAGGCGGCCCACAAAGAAGCACGAGAACTAAGCAGCCACTGGGCACGCTTCTGCTCTCTAACACAGTGCTCGGTCGGCACGCGATCGTCCGCTCTCGTATCAAGAAGCTACGGAGTATTATCGCCTCTCCCGCCGCCCACACATCCCTCACCAGCGCTCAGAAGCGTCATTGGCGACTCCTTCAAACCCACTCTCTCGCCTGTCGATCCCGCCTCCACAAGACCTACTCCTCTGAGTTCCCTGCGCCCAAATGTCCCCTCTGTGACTCCCTGGACCCACTAAGCCACCGCATGTGGCCCTGTCCTCTTACCCCTTTCCACCCCCTCTCCAGCGTCGAGCACTGGGAGGACGCGCTCGGCTGCTCACAACCGAAGGCGCAGCTACTCCTGGTTGACCGAGCCGCCACTGCGCCGCCAGCCTTCGGCCGGCAGCCACCACGCGTTCCTACTCAACTTGCTCGGAAAATACAGTGACTTCTTTCTCTTTCTCTCTCCCTTCGTCGGAGACCCAGCTGTTGCACCTGACATGAATTTCCTAACTTGCTCCTGAAAGCTTTCCATGAGTGGCCGGAAGGGATCGTTTCGTCCATTGGCCTAAACAAAGTGCGTGGACCCAAAAATTCGGCACCGTAATCGAGGCTGCCAGAGAATATTTTCGAGTGATTCGTTTTGGTCGTATTTGACAAATTTCGGCAGTAATAACGCTTGTTTCTTCAGCACCGATCTTGGAGGCGAGGCCAATTATGCTAATACTGCAAGTGATGTAACCAAAGCTCCCTTATTTAAGCCAAGAAAAGCTATCGAGCTTCCTCATCCCCCTACTCAAGGTACGGTAGCCGCGAATAAAATTGAATGCGACGCTAGATTTCTGGCTTTGATAAACTTTGTTCGTTACGCACCGACCTTGCAGACAAGCCCATTATGCGAACACAATAACCGATGTAGCCAGAACGCCCGTATTTAACTCAAAAAGCTATCCAAACCCCCGATCTCCCCGATGAAAGCCAAGCTAGCCACGAAGGAATGCGCACTTTCAAACAGAAATAGCTTGTAATTTGCCTCAAGGCACCCGATTACCGCCGGTTAAAAAGAAATTGGTTGTTTTGTGCGAAAGTAATGACCCCAAACCAGGAGATGGACATGGAATCCGGACGATGTCGCCTGCTTTCGGATGCTTTCTGGCGCTGCGTCGACGCTGATATCTGGCGAGTATAGACATCGGCGTACCTCCAGCGTCAGCTCACGTCGCCGTGAATTTTGCCGACGCCGTCAACGCGGGGCGATGTCGACGCGCGAAAGCGCGGAAAATACGCTGCAAGTGGTTGCGGCCTCAGAACAAACCGTAAAATTACGGCGCCCTCAACCCCATGCTAGCTGTATTTCCACCATAGACCCTGAAATTGCTTTAAACGCCATAATCTAGATTATAGGTACAATTACTGTTTTCTTTAAAAAAAAACACGCTCAAGCTTTTCCTGTATATAATTGGCAACTAATATCTGTCTTTACGAATAAACTTGGGCATCTATTTCGCAACGCGTTTTTATCAAGGTGGGTGTCTTTCAAGAACTAGTTTTTTCCCTCGGACGAACATGAGACAGGAAAGTCGCTGCGCGGCGAGTCCGACCGTCCGATATTTGTATTAACTGCCTCCGTATCGATGCGCGTGCTACTGGCCGGTGACGGCACTTGTGTACACGCCTTCAACTTTCGTTATTTCAGTGATTTGACTGCCATGGATTTATCTACCGGACGAAGAAATACTGTCAAGTAGTGAAGGTAAGTGAGTACTAGTGAACCTCGTTTTCTTTTCATATGTATTTAACGTAGCGGAGTTGCTCTCGAACTTCGGTGCGCGTAAGCGTTTAGCCCAAACTTTTTGAGTGGCTCGCTTTTTGCGTTGCGCAGATGTGTCGGTAGACCTTTGTACCTGGCTGCTGCGTGTGTAAACAGAATCAATTCTCGCGCAATTTCTAGCCCTGTGTTTGGTGAAGTGTTTGTGTCCTGTCCTGTTTTGCTAGCCGAATGTTTTGATATGAAATGAAATAAGGAGAGCTGGAGAGTGCGAATATGTTTTGAAGTTACCGAGGGGTTTTGTGCAAGTTTTGTAATCCACCAATGTCGCTTTTACGGAAATATAGATGCGGAGGACATAATAAATAAATTAGACTCAACATGTGCCTGAACAAAATTTGATGCTCATAGGAATTTTTATTCAGTGATACCACCATTTTACTTGGTCGTTCTACCTTAGTAATAAAAATACAAATGCTGACCTGACAAATCGCTGGCGATACTGTTCAGCCACATATGTTAACAAACAAATTTCTCCAGCTTGTACCGATAGTTAAAGGCTGGAGGAACAGGAGAGCTGGCGGGCTCTCCCCCGGTCACTTTTCTCACCATGCGGACATCTTACCCCGCAACGGCCGAAGAGGCGGCAATAGCCCTGGCCCGCATCACCAGGCTGCCACAACTCATTAAAATCACTTATACGAAGAGGGCCATTCAAAACTTCATTCGTGGTAGCGTTTCGGCTACAGCACTCAAGATTCTCCAAAATCCGCATACTCAACCACTCGACATCGTCTGGACCCCGCCCCCTCTGGGGTGGGAGGCAACGAGGCGGCCCACAAAGAAGCACGAGAACTAAGCAGCCACTGGGCACGCTTCTGCTCTCTAACACAGTGCTCGGTCGGCACGCGATCGTCCGCTCTCGTATCAAGAAGCTACGGAGTATTATCGCCTCTCCCGCCGCCCACACATCCCTCACCAGCGCTCAGAAGCGTCATTGGCGACTCCTTCAAACCCACTCTCTCGCCTGTCGATCCCGCCTCCACAAGACCTACTCCTCTGAGTTCCCTGCGCCCAAATGTCCCCTCTGTGACTCCCTGGACCCACTAAGCCACCGCATGTGGCCCTGTCCTCTTACCCCTTTCCACCCCCTCTCCAGCGTCGAGCACTGGGAGGACGCGCTCGGCTGCTCACAACCGAAGGCGCAGCTACTCCTGGTTGACCGAGCCGCCACTGCTGCCGCCAGCCTTCGGCCGGCAGCCACCACGCGTTCCTACTCAACTTGCTCGGAAAATACAGTGACTTCTTTCTCTTTCTCTCTCCCTTCGTCGGAGACCCAGCTGTTGCACCTGACATGAATTTCCTAACTTGCTCCTGAAAGCTTTCCATGAGTGGCCGGAAGGGATCGTTTCGTCCATTGGCCTAAACAAAGTGCGTGGACCCAAAAATTCGGCACCGTAATCGAGGCTGCCAGAGAATATTTTCGAGTGATTCGTTTTGGTCGTATTTGACAATTTCGGCAGTAATAACGCTTGTTTCTTCAGCACCGATTTCGGAGGCGAGGCCAATTTTGCTAATACTGCAAGTGATGTAACCAAAGCTCCCTTATTTAAGCCAAGAAAAGCTATCGAGCTTCCTCATCCCCCTACTCAAGGTACGGTAGCCGCGAATAAAATTGAATGCGACGCTAGATTTCTGGCATTGATAAACTTTGTTCGTTACGCACCGACCTTGCAGACAAGCCCATTATGCGAACACAATAACCGATGTAGCCAGAACGCCCGTATTTAACTCATAAAAAGCTATCCCAAACCCCCGATCTCCCCGATGAAAGCCAAGCTAGCCCCGAAGGAATGCGCACTTTCGAACAGAAATAGCTTGTAATTTGCCTCAAGGCACCCGATTACCGCCGGTTAAAAAGAAATTGGTTGTTTTGTGCGAAAGTAACGACCCCAAACCAGGAGATGGACATGGAATCCGGACGATGTCGCCTGCTTTCGGATGCTTTCTGGCGCTGCGTCGACGCTGATATCTGGCGAGTATAGACATCGGCGTACCTCCAGCGTCAGCTCACGTCGCCGTGCATTTTGCCGACGCCGTCAACGCGGGGTGATGTCGACGCGTGAAAGCGCGGAAAATACGCTGAAAGTGGTTGCGGCCTCAGAACAAACCGTAAAATTACGGCGCCCTCAACCCCATGCTAGCTGTATTTCCACCATAGACCCTGAAATTGCTTTAAACGCCATAATCTAGATTATAGGTACAATTACTGTTTTCTTTAAAAAAAAACACGCTCAAGCTTTTCCTGTATATAATTGGCAACTAATATCTGTCTTTACGAATAAACTTGGGCATCTATTTCGCAACGCGTTTTTATCAAGGTGGGTGTCTTTCAAGAACTAGTTTTTCCCTGGGACGAACATAAGACAGGAAAGTCGCTGCGCGGCGAGTCCGACCGTCCGATATTTGTATTAACTGCACTCCGTATCGATGCGCGTGCTACTGGCCGGTGACGGCACTTGTGTACACGCCTTCAACTTTCGTTATTTCAGTGATTTGACTGCCATGGATTTATCTACCGGACGAAGAAATACTGTCAAGTAGTGAAGGTAAGTGAGTACTAGTGAACCTCGTTTTCTTTTCATATGTATTTAACGTAGCGGAGTTGCTCTCGAACTTCGGTGCGCGTAAGCGTTTAGCCCAAACTTTTTGAGTGGCTCGCTTTTTGCGTTGCGCAAATGTGTCGGTAGACCTTTGTACCTGGCTGCTGCGTGTGTAAACAGAATCGATTCTCGCGCAGTTTCTAGCCCTGTGTTTGGTGAAGTGTTTGTGTCCTGTCCTGTTTTGCTAGCCGAATGTTTTGATATGAAATGAAATAAGGAGAGCTGGAGAGTGCGAATATAAGTGCGTGTGCGAATATAAGCGTGTATGCGTTACATGCACATCGTATACCTTTGGCGTGATATTATGCACTCTTTCTTTTTGTTTCGTTTCTGCAGATGCCGTTTTTTTCGTCGTAATAGTTTTCCATTAAAAAACGTGCACAATAAATTGATTGATTGCCGTGCGTGTAGCATTAGAACAAAAAAATAAATCAAGTGATTTCCGAGCGTACAGCATTAGATTAAAATTACATTTGGATGCTTTTTTCGCGTTTTGATTGAGTGTTCAATCTTTCCGAACGCTAAGCTTGGTCGGGAAGTGTTGGAATGAACAATAGAGGGGAAAATGGTGCGGCTATTGTTTTTAAGGGCCTCAGTGTAGTTTCTTTTTAATTTTTTTTTCACAGTGATGTGCAAACTTTTTAAGGTTAAATAAATTGTGTAAACCTCAAAAAGCGCGTTTCTTCTTAAAAAGTGTTCACTGTGATCCCCAGGGCTGGTGTCACATGGTGCAATGACGTGGGATGAGGACAAAACAAGCATTGGGAAAACCGCCTTTTAAGCCACCATTAGCCTCACTGTTAGCCCCCACAGCATTTGTGTGCAGAGGGAGCATGTGTGAAGTACTCAGAAAATTATATGGTGTGGCAGTGAAAAACAGCGAAAGCTCTTTGTACGCCTATCCTGCTGTTCTCTTGTGTTTGTATAACGTAATTTATAAGCTGCGCCCATTTTGCACGGAGAGGAAGGAAGAGGTTGTCGCCAAAGCCATATATTTGCACTTTTTGTAACGTTGGGAACGTGTGGTGCGGATAGGTAGCGTGCATGGGTTTACCATATTAGCTATTGACTACTACAGTGAACGATCTATTATAATTGACTGATCCGCCTGCCTAAAACGAACCCGCGGCGTTTTTTAGACCATAAGCAAATACATATTATATTACACAAAAATATTTGAATGTGTATCTTAGTAACAATATCCTTCACCGATTGTAATCACGAGAGGCGTGAAAAGGTGTTTTCCACGGGCGCCATGCTATCGAAGTACGCCACTGTAACTTCCGCTTTTGGGACTTCAACGGCCATTGTTTCTGTCAGCAGACACTCACGGCGCTCTGAAACACTTGGTGTCCCTGAATAATACGGCGCTGACATGTTTATCTCTGTGGACACCGATACCACGCTGAACCCAATGATGAGAAACGACGACGATTTGCTCAGTTCTTTTCCTGTCAGCTATAAAAGCTCAAAGCAGCCATTACTTACAGCAGGAGGGGGCATAAATTTCATTCCTTGGGTAGCATCAAATTTTCCAATTTGAGCAGGTTACACCAACGCCAACGTTTCGCTACCTCCAACAACCAAGCTCATCAATCGCTTGCAGGTGAGCTCACAGTATTGCTTCTCTTCTTTACATTTCCTGCTGCGAATAGTATCCAGCTACTGGGTGTGCTCGAATGCCCTCCATCCGACAGACTGGGTGTGCGGGAAAAAGCACGCCTGAAGATGAAATCTTCCGGCTTGGCTTGAGTGCACCACCTGTACAACAGCAAAAAGTCTTTGATAGCTCGCGTCATAACGGCTCTGATCAGCAGCAACACCCACGTACAACCACACGCCCGCACGCGCACGCACGCACGCACGCACACACACACACACACACACACACAGACACACACACACACACGCACGCACGCACGCACGCACGCACACACACGTGCGCACACGCACACGCACGCACGCACGCACACACACACACGTGCGCACACGCACACGCACACGACCCACACACGCACGCACACAAATCCATTCTTTCCAAATCTTCTTTAAAGGGACCCTAAAGGGTTGCCTGCATCGATACATTAAGGCGCGGGGCCCCTTGCTAGTTGGCCTGCATCGATAGATTAAGGGCCGAAATCGATATTAACCATATTCGCAACTCGCATTTATTTAATAGAGCAGAAAATGCCAGAAACGGCAAAGGATGTACCTACGCCCAGCACGCTTTCGCGTTCTACGGTTTGTGACGTCACAATATTTGTGCACGGTAAGAAGCAGTATTTGTGTACTACGATTGCACCTGCATGCCTCAAATTGTTCGAGTATTGTCTGTTTACTCTGAAACCTGACTTCTCCCACTCAATCGTCCTATGCACTACCCCCAAACGCGCTGTAAACACTTCCTGTGGAATGGTGTCCCCTTGCCTAAGGTCCTTCCTCAGAGGAAATTGGAACTCTTCATACAAAACTGTATTATGCTAATATACGTCTTGTGTCTGTGCTTCACGACCCCTGTTAAAGTCACCACTCATTCTAGGTCTCTCTATTCTTCTTTTACAGAATGGCATTCCACTGATTCAAACGCTCATTTGCAATCTAGAAAGATGTAATGTAAACAGGCTTATAATACACCACGTGTTCCTGTATTTGCCGTTTTATGGCATGAATGCTGGGCACTAATAAGTGGCCTTCTCAAATCGCGCCTGTTTCCTCGGTTGCTTGAAATGTACAAAGGACCTCATCTTTCATGGCTAAGTAGTGTATTCGTAAGCAGTTTGTGCGCAGCAGAGAGTAAGCTGGCAGGCCCATCACTCGTAAGTCCCATTTTTGCCCTGGCGTTCTACAAATTAGCATTATGTTGGCCCATTTCAAGGCGAATCGCACTGTCAATGTCGGGAAGCTTTCTCAGAAAGAACAAAAATTAAAGTCAGATCGATTTGTGGATCGTTACAAATGCGTGAGCAACCCGATTCTTTTGTCTACGCTATGCATGTGGCAATAGCCAATTTCTTCGTTGTTTCCTTGAGGCTGCCTCGTATAGATGATCCCGCTGGAATAGGTGCACAATTTACTTCGGAATATGGACGTTCGCGTTTATGGAACTAATTTTAACGACTGCGCAAACTTGGTTCAGTATTTCCTTTCTAAATTTTTATCTTCCTTCGTGTTTCAGTCCGCGGCTTCATTTCAGGCCAGCTGCTTCATTTGGTGAATTGCGGCCAGCTGCTTCAGTCACAGGTAGCAACTGAACAAACGCGTCATATGTATTGGAGTTCGTAAATAGGGTTCTTTACATACTAAACCGAACAAAACCGAAAACATAACAAACTGAAAATAAAAGATGTACTCAATGACATCTTGGAGTCTCTACACTGTAACAAGTTGTATTCTCCTTCATTTAATCAAATTTTTTATCTTTTGCTCAGTAGAGAAACTGACGGATTGCTGACTGCGAGCTGACGTGTCTTCGTCGCTTAGGTTTGCATTTTTTGTAATTCAGTTTCTATCTTCCTCCTTCACTGCAGCCGCTCTATAGAGTAAATCATGCCTCAAAAAAGAAATTTCACGGAGTATTATGCCGCTGTTTTTAACAAGTCCAATTGTGCGACACATTCATCCGCATCCTAAGACAGTGCTACCCAGAACTTTACTCACACTGTTTCTGCTCACAAGCTGCTTATGTTTGAATTAGAGACGTGGTACCATACAGGGTCACAACAGCAACACGAGCACAGCTCCCGGTGTGCACATAACGAATAGTAAAAAATTCTATCCTTGCGTGCTTGTTTGTGTATACTGAGTTTAAAAATTACATTTGAACAATGACAGATAGTGCGACATGACTGGGTGCTCACTAACAACCAGTTTACTTCCCTCTGGAGAAGGTATATGCTCTGAAAAAGCTCCAAAGCGAAAACAGAAAAAAATCTTCAGGAGGAATTTACGTTTATGCCTTAAAATTAATGATGCGACACCGTTACTTCGACACTGCGGAAACGTTTCGGGGCAGAGGTGCTGCATTTCCAATTTCTGGCACTGAAAGCTAGGGAACAAGGTGACACTAGCCTCAACGGTTTTGAATCGCGATGATGTAGGAAAGACATAAGCACTCAGCAATTTTGTGCCGTTAGATGTGGTCGCGAAATGATGCGGCTGCCCGGTGTTGGTCAGTTTGACCTAGAAGGTGACAGTGCAAGTGTTTTGAAACGCAAATTCTCTAATGTCGTGACCGGTCTTATTGTTCAGTTTTTGCTGCTAGAGAGAAAGAACGAACAAAAACTGGCCACTGAGAAATAGTGAGAGTTTTCAAATAAAGGGACTGGAGGTAGAGAGCAACAGATGGAGCACCCCGACCTATTCCTTCACAATAGGCTTACGCTGACCTTGATGTGCTGAGCTCGTCAAATCTGCCTCTAATTTTTTTATTGATGTGTAATATTTAATACTTGAGTTGTTCGCCCTGTGCCCAATCTGGGACATTGCTAGGTTGAGCGAAAGAGGCTGTAGAAGTTCTCCCGAATTTGTCGTAGCTTTAGGTTAGCGCCGGATGTCTGTTAACAAGCATCTTCGGTTATCTAGATTTGTGAATATAGTCATTTGTTTGGATCCCGCGCAGTGTTTAAGCTTCTTTAGCTTTGGTGCCTTCTTGTGGCACATAAAGGATCGCGATCCTATACACAACAGGAGAAGTCCATGTTTTTGAGAAGGGGGGTTTCGACGCAGGGAGCATTTTTGACGCAGGGAGCACAGTTTGTGAATTCACATGATAATTAGCTGCTTTGTTTCTTTCTCTAATCTCCCGCCCAAGTGTCCGTGCTATTTGATTGTCATTGCGGATATCAGAACATTTCCAGAACATTTATTTGTCCTCTTATGTAATAATGTTCCTACTTTTCCCAAGAGTAATAATGTTCGTACATCTATTAAATTCTTTGGCTTCTTCGTTTGCCAAGAGAATGGCTGCAATTTTCTATCCTACCAGTCCTGCGAAGGAAAGCGTAACACAGAAGCGAAGCTTGTCAAGGTAGTCAACTGCAGCAATTTTTGCAAGAGTACTTCCTTGCTGCAGGAGTCGGTATTTCCTTTTTGCATAGTTTTCTTATTTCCCTACAAACAATTAAACCACGTCATATTGCCTGCTTTTGCGTAGGTTTAGATACAGTGATTTTTTAGAGAAGGATATTCCTAAAAATTCGCTAGACTCGCTACATGTCAAACATGGCGCTGATAGTTTCACTTCCGAAGGTGTGCGTACGGGGCTTATGTTTAACCGTTCAGAATGTTTTCCCCTCCTCTTTGCGCCCACTAGGAGAACGGCTAACTTATTTGTTATACATTTCGTAAAGACAATTTGAGCCCATTTTCGGTGCCTGGGAAAATTGGCAGGTTGAGGGCTCCCAGAGGTTCTGTCCTGTTGCTCGTGCCTTTTTTTTTTGCGTCGGTGCAATCTGGTTGCAGTGCGGCAGGCTGTACGATATCCAGCTTAAAGTCTGTTCTTGTATGTGTGTCATTGTTTTTCAATAATTTCTGCTATTCCCCTGGTTATAAGTTAAGCAAAGTTGCTATCAGTTAGGGACTAATACGTTGTCAAAAACCCAATTTCGACAAGTTTAAGAACACCTGCACCGCTTCTCAATGGGGGTGTGCCGAGAATTGTTTGTAAGTGTTATCTGGAAGGACATCCTCACCTATTTTTGTGGGTATTTTTCTCTTGGCCGCGAGGCGCTTACAGTCACTTGCCCCCCACACTTGCGAGTGCTGCGAACTGGGCAAGTTTACGTACGTCCATGATGAAAACAGGGCACGGAATGACGAAGGTATAGATAACGCCAACAGACAGGGCACATTGTCTGTGTGCCCTTGCTACCCGCCGAAGGGGCTGAGTGGCTAAGGCATTGTGCTGCTGAGCATGAGGACGCGGGTTCCATTCCAGGCCGAGGCGGCTCCTTTTCTGGTGGAAGCGAAAAGCAGAAACGCCCGTGTGTACGAGATTGCGGCGCACGTTACAAATTTTCAGGTGGTCAAAATTAGTGCTCAGCCCTCCACTAAGGCACGCCTCATCGCTGTCGTTGCTTTGGTGAGTTAAACGTTACAATCAATAAAACATCTTCCCTTGCTCTGTTTTAATCATGAATGCCCCACGCACCTGGCGGTGGTGACCGGGGTGCTGAAATTTTGACAAGGTTTGAATATCATGGTACCTAGGTGCTTTGTTTCTATTTTACCACGAGACACTTTACATCGTTGTTTCTCAAAAAAAAAACTTTGCTTGGTTTTTGAAAAGCTCGCGATATCTTGCGTCTGTTTTTCAGTAAGGTCACACAAAGGTGCTATAGCGGTAGTTCTGAAAGCAGAGCCACTTTCGCATAGTGGCGTCAGTGCCGGATTTTTGCTGGCTCTTGTATCCCCAGCATCGACAGGCGCACGTGCATTGACAGCAGATTTTATGTCGCTTTTCGCACGTCTTGTTCTTACCATCATCGTCCTCTTTTCACATTTGCCTTGTTGGGGAGTGTAATCTGGTACAGGCGGGCCTTCGCATATGCCTGCTTCATTCGTAGCTTTCGGATGGCGGCGATGACATATTTCCGTGGGCCCTCAATGCACGATTGATATCAGAAGGCTAGCAGCAGTTCACAGTTTAATAATGCGGATAATAATTCTACCGCATTAAAAACAGAAAGTGAAGACAAGTACAAACAATGCGGCACTCATATCTACACTGATGGGACATGCGAATATGAAATTCGTCGATCAAAATATTTCCGCACGGTTATAGCAAGTCGATAGACCTCATGCCGCCAGATAAGTCTTTATGCTTCTATATCACGTGGGCTTCGAAGATCTAACTTGCGTGCAGTTCCACGTAATTTTTTAACAGAGGTTTCTGCTCAAAGCTTGGCGGAGACCCCCACTTCCCTCAGTGTAGGGCGAGACTACTGCCTGCCAGTACAACACGTACGCGTGTTCCCGCAGCCGTTCACTGAAACAGCGGCCTGTTTACCGCTTAAACGCGTTTCCATAAGACGGTGAGGCGTCATAGACAACAAAAAATAAAAGGCCTTGTTCGAAGACGCCAGCAGAAGAGGATTTCAGCCGGGCTAGAGCGGAGTTGTCGGGGGGGTTGCCCTGTGGGCAAGCACAGCCAAGTATTCGGCGTTACATTTGAGGCTCAGGCGCTTGATCGTTTGCACCAGATGCTCTACTTCCTCATTTGCTTGAAGGTACGTGCCACGTGCAGGTACGCGCCACGTGCTCATACACGGATTTTCTTCTCCTCTACTAACCCCGGACACTCCTCATAGGTATTTGTTGCGTTTTACTATCCCCCCAATGCCGCACATTTTGCAGCTATTGCTTTCTTCCGCCTCACTTATTCATCTCCTTCTTCACTTCACCGAGCGGAATTTTTTAGCCCGCCTTTTACGCAATAGCGTTAGTAGGCGCATTTTTTATTCCCCCGTGGCTCGTAGCCGTCCCTTTAGTACTCGCCAAGCATAGATCGGAAATGCAGCAACTGCAAACGAAGACGCTGTGTGGGAGCTGAAGCACCGGTATCGCGCCTTACATCTTAGGATCTAAACGCAGATGTCTCTGCAACTTTTTCTTTACCATTTAATTCTAGGTGTGCCTGGAAGCACACGAGCGGAAGCTCTGTTTTTTTATGCTTGCTTTTATCTCGCGTGAGCGGGATCGGAGTTTTCTGTTAACGTTTAGCGCGGCTAGATTTCAAGCTGAAAGAGTTCTACCATTTAAAATATTTCCAGTATTTTTATCACCACACCAGTTTTGTCGAGAGAACGGCGGCTCTTTTCAGTTACCGTTATAGGTAATCGGCTACGAAAAGAAATTGGCTGGTGTTCTTGAAACACACATCGAACACAAATCCTTCCCACGTGAAACGTGGCGTTGGGGTTGATGTCGACGCACGCATACGTAACACATACGTTTACTTTTTACGCAAGGTGATAGCCGAGGTCTGGCCACTAGTTTAATTCTGTTGTTAAGACTCTATTCCTTGAGATGTTTTGACTCCTGTCATGCCTTTATCTCTTCTTTTTGGAGGCACTCAGGGACCACAAATCATGTCCAATTTAGCAACATCCTATTGCATTGGGCAAATTGTGGACAGGTTTCGTGCCTTCGGCCAGTCTTCCCGGCCCAGCGGAAGCAAAGCTTCACATACAACTTCAGTGACTAACGTATCAAGCCTCTTTTCATACCAAAGCATAGTGACCCTGCGCCCTTTCTAAATTATCGCCAGCTTAAAGTTTTTCAACATATAGTTTGATAAAAGAGGCATGTCCAAGATGGTTACCTCACTTGCAAGTTTATCTTCTTTCATCAGGGTTCCGGAAAGAGCATCAGCCGTGTTGAAGCTTTTTGTAGGGACGGTACGCGGTTTGTAATTAATACCGCATCAGCCGCATTTTGAAGAGTTCAATCCTTCGCGGCAACAAACCGTTAGACATTTTAGCAAGCAGCGAAACAACAGGTATATAGTCTCTTTCAAGTGTCGGATCGACACGTCTTGCGAATTCATCTAATCTCTTCGGCAGTCTATGATGGGTCTAGCGTATCATTTGACCCTTCGGAAGAGCACTTCTCGGGTTTCATCAATGACAATGAAGCAAACGCAATAGGGCGGCACTCGCAATTATAAAATTTCTCGAGAACGATGACACCGAATCCAAAATACGAAAAGTTCATTAAAAATCTTGGGAAGCAGTGGGTAGTTCATAGCAAGGAATTTCACTGCTAAGATACGTGATTCCAAGCTTTCAAAAGCCGTGTTCCTCTCAGGGCCCGAAACCCATTCGGTTTATTTCTGTGAAAGCATCCTGCCTGAGCTTTAGTTCACGCACACGCACAGGACTGGAAAAAACGTCCCGAGTGATTGGCCATCCCCAGATCACTAAGTAATTGCGATATATCGGAAGGTGGCTTCACCTCTGCATTTGCACTGAGTTTCTACGGGTACGCAGTAAGCCTTCTCCACTTAAAATGTTCACCAGAAAGGTCTTTCTTCAGACGCCAAATACACACTTTGCTTCTCTTAGCGTCACGTTATACTGGGCTATGCTATATACAACTCCCGAACCCCTTGTTCCTTGTGTCTCGCGAAGTAATTGCCGACGCAGCTTCATGCTCCCAGAAGACAGGACCAGACAGGTCAGGACCGGAGGAGGACGGGCTCGGCCTTGAGGTCTCCTGGACGTTCGCGACCAGCAGAGAAGTCGTCGATTACCCCGTTCTTCGTGCGTCCGACATACGACTTCCCTTCCTCTTCTTTTCTTCCTCTTCCTTCTTCCCCGCGTGATCTTTGTCGGCCACGGCCGAGCGCTTCTTCTTTCTTACTTCCAAGCGCTGCGTCAAGTGCCTCCTCACAACTGCCCCCATCAGGAGAAGTGTTTTTTGGGAAACCACCTTCCGGTGAAACGTTCACTTCATGGCGATGGTGGCTGATCGTCGCACTAAAATTGCACACACGCATTTTGCTGTCAATAAGTAACATCACCGCCACAAGTTCACTTAACGAGCCCATACGAACAGTCTATAGAATGATCATCTGAAGCAGCAAACAAACTAAAAATACAGCTTGTTAAGAATAAAAATCTTGCTGACAATTTTAACCGCCTGTTACGCAGAAGGGTCACCTACGCATTAACAGAACACGATTGTGTTGACCAAACCACGAATACAACTTCTAACTATAGCAAACAACAAAATTACCACTGTGTGGGAACATTCCACACCCTAGACTATTGACCTTAATTCCAGGCGGCTCAAGCAGCCCGCACCCATTTGACAGAGTACAACCATTGAAAATATTACCAACAATCTACCACTTTCCTGCCCTAAAATAAAGCATCTCCGAATCTGTCTTTTTCCCTGGGGCATAAGATTTCCATAGAAGTTTATTCCGTCAGTTCCTACCTGTTCGTGGATCGTCGGCTTTATTTTCACTTCTTTTGCGGCGCTTCCACATTTAGCGAAAAGATGCCGTATTTTTAATGTATTTTGAATGCATTTAATACATATATCAACTTTGAATTTATTCTGGAATATTTTGTCTACATTCCATATGCATTTTGAGTACATCTATAATGTATTTAAAATGTACCTCCAAAAATATATAAGGAGTGCATTCAAAATATATATTTAATGCATTTTAAAAGCATTAAAAATGCTCAGAAAATGCAATTTTAAATGCGTGCAAAATGTATTACTAATGCATTTTAAACGCACAGAAAATACTGCTTCAAATATACTCAGAATGTGTTACTAATGTATAGATAATAAAATCATGAATAGATTGAGAGACGCCTTGCAATGTGCCTTTGCGGGAATTGTTAACGTTCAACTAGAAAATTTCATGTTGTGGTTTCGAAAAGTTTAATCGGCTCTAGCGTCAACATATGCTCCATTGTGAAAATGTAAACCGGCCATGCTCTGATTGCGGGCCAGCAAATGACTGAAAACAACAGCATGTATGAGCAAAGATTGGCAGTTTGAAAGTTGTTTATTGTACACCTCAGCAAAGTGGCCAATTTCGCCATTACTAAGCAGCAGGAATGAATGCCTTTCAGCCACCTCTGTAGCCAGCTCAGATGCAGCGCTGTGCACTAGAGTACTCGCACTTCGGATTCTCCCACGGGGGAAATTTCGCCAGCACCTGCAGTGAAAAGGAAACAGAAGAAAATATAAGGGAAACACTTCATTTTTAGATGCAAATACATGATAAATCAGTCGGGCCTTTTCTCTAGACGTGCAAATGTTATTTTCGGGTACGCCAGCTGAAATGCTAACCAACGTTCTTCATGAGCAAGAATTCCTTAGTTTCCTCTTTCAAAAAAACCGTCATGAAAACAACGCCCTTTTGAAGGACGTAAGATATTTTATGCAATGTTAAACATAGCTTATATTGTCATGCGGCGTTGGATTTTCAGTACCATTATAAAGAAAGGCTGGTGGGGGAAGGGTATGTTTGGACATGGTCTAGGGATAAAAATCAGCGAAAATTAGGAAAAAAAGACACAGCTAAGATAGCAACGTTACCAAAAATGCTACAGAGTCCTTAGCGCTATGCTACTTCTCTTTCTTAAGCGTTTGAGGTAATTGAAATGGTGGCCATTCTAGTTTTTCAGCTAACTTGGACAAAACTGGTCTGTGACCTCACATGAAGCTAATAAAATAAGTAGTATGATAATTACTATAAATATTACTATGTGTTCCGTATTTTGGCGTCACCTATTTCGGAGATTACGTTCTGGAAAAAGTGTGTAGCGAAACAGTTTAAAAATGCTTGGGCAGGAATGTAGTATAAGGCTTACATAAAAGTCACGTGCACTCAAACATGGCTTCAAAGGAACGGCAATAAAAGTTTGTTTCGAAGAAAAAAGAAAAATTACAAGCCATCCTTAAAATTACAAGCTCTTATATGGTAGGCAGCTAACCGAAGCGATTAAAACAAGCAAAGCAAGAAAAAGTCTAATTTTGCTTACTCACATATGTATTTTCTTGATCTCCGCCGCACATAACCGGTAATTGTATAATTTGTGCTGCACACAAACAACGTCATTCTTTAATTAGGAGCAAGGTGGAAAATAATTGTGAATGCTCGCGTATTTAACATACAAAAACAGATAAACACCTGTTAGCCTCAGGTACCATCAAGTAAAAAGTGGTGGCTTCGTTAATACTCGGGACACCTAAAAGAAACTCGTTTAGGTACACATTTTAGACGCAAGTGAGCAATTGCGGCTGCTAAACACACACAACCGCCAAGCAGCCCACGCTCAACCACTGTAGATTAGCTGTTTTTGCGGTGCCTTTGGGCACATTTTTGAAATTCTCACTCGGCGACGAGCCTACAAAGGGCCTCTCGAAACGCGCACACGTGTTCGTGAATGCACTACGAGATGAATACAGCACGGAGTGCAAAAGTTGTTAGACAGAGAGAGAGAGAAAAGCAAGCGGAAAGGCCAAGAGATTATCCGACTTAGAGCCCGGATTGCTACTCGGCAGTGGGGAAGGGGAAACAGAAAAGAGGAAGGGTGGCACGTCCTGCATGTTTCATGAAATTGTTGGGGAGCGATCGAATGAACAAAAAGAGACGAACACGGTCGTAAGGGGACCGGTACCGGGAACCGCGGGGTCACGTCGGGGAACTGGTTGCCTCCCTCGCACTCTCCCTCCCTACACCCCTTCCTTCTCTATACTTCCTTTGCTGGTTCTTGGTTCTGGCCGGCGGTAGGAACGGAAAGTGATTTTACCCTGTGGT
This sequence comes from Haemaphysalis longicornis, assembly GCA_013339765.2. Classification (NCBI taxonomy): domain Eukaryota; kingdom Metazoa; phylum Arthropoda; class Arachnida; order Ixodida; family Ixodidae; genus Haemaphysalis; species Haemaphysalis longicornis. Next base: position 88,022,052 of record CM023455.1, on the reverse strand, counting down.
TCTCATGCTTAGATGGTCAAATCTTTATAAGTCCCTGGGCATGAAGCTACAGCAACTTGCGCCGAAGATTACGTGGGTCGCTTTTAACACTTTTGGGAACTTCCAAACATACGGCATTATCTCTTTCATGGCTTTAGCTGACAGATTGGCGACATGCGATCGACAAAAATCGCGAAGGCTACTCGACTTCTCGCCGTATGTCCCGGCCATGCACATTAGTCAGAAGCATGTATGCCACAAACTGAGTTCCTTCCCCGAACGGCGGCTGCTGTGAACATCCGCGGCTGTAAGCGGCTACAGCTAACAGTAAACAAACGAAAAAAAGCTACGCCCCTGGATACACTACGCAAATTTCTCAAGCGCGTAAACATGGACGGCGGACTTTCTGGCGGTATGTGTCTACTGCAAGTGTTAGTCCTCAATAAGCTCAGAAGGGAATAACGCGATCTACATGGAAACTCGTAGCAACAGTCCCCCGGCCACTCAGCAGGACCCGAGCTAAAAATTAGGCGCAAAAAAAACACTAAAATTTGTTTTATTTATTTTTTGCGTCTTTTTGCTGTCGTTGATTTGTGAATACATTCCCTTGCACGGAGTAGTTCCGGTAGAAACTCTTGCTCGCAGGGGGGAGGTAAGCTTAACAATCACGTGCGGATTTCATAGAGGGCGTTAACACTCTTCGATTGCAAGGTAAAACTACGTCGATTAATTGTTGTGCGACATCGTACACGCAAATAGCCGGTAAATCGTGCTTACCTTGGCTAGACGGCAATTCTCCGACAAATGTCACTGCAATGCGCCGTCCAAGCGGAGATTGCGTCCGCACGACGACCGCGCGCTGGGGAGTTCGAAAACTTGTAAACCTCAAGACAGCCCAAAGAAACGCAGCGAGAGCAGACAAAACGTGAAGGACGGGTGCGCCGCTCAACTCGCGCCGCATGTACCGGACAATGAGGAGGAGGCAGTAAGAGGCGCCCAGCGGCTCGCCCTCGCAAGCAAAGCCAGCGTTGTTCATCTAAGGCCAATATTTTTCAGAAAAAGAAAATTATCAAAGCCGCCTTAGTGATACCGTCGTAACAACGCTGGCAAATTGCAAGAAAGGAAGTCATCTTCCTGAAACGTCAGTAAACTTATTTTTATGTTTTTACGCCTTTCTCCTGTGTCTCTGTCTCTACTAACCTTATATATATATATATAATATATATATATATATATATATATATATATATATAATTATTATATATATATATATTATATATATATATATATATATATATATATATATATTATATATATAATATATATATATATATATATATATATATTGTCACGAAGACAAGGACGATGCAGTTGTGTTGAATGAGAAAACACGTTTATTGGAGCGAACTTGTGCTCCCCTAACAACTCAAAAGAACACAGAGGCGGCGAAGCAGTGGTCAACAAAGTGACTTGCACAGGCGAGTGTCGTCGAATCGAATGCCCCGGCGTCCGCACTGCAGGCTTTTTATCTTTTGGCGCGCGTGGTTCTCGAAACGTCGATTCGCATCGAGAACATAGTAGATCCAAGAAGATTATTCTGGGCTGTTCCCGTTAGATAGGAATGCTCTCCCTATCACAACAGATAAACACATGCGGCGCAGAAAGAAAGAATGGAACACGCGCTTCCCTTGGCGCAGAGATAACACAGACCGGCGCAGCCGGGCGGTAAAGCAAAACACAAATAAACCAAACCCAATGTATGGTTCGCGGCAATATATATATATATATAATATAATATATATATATATATATATATATATTTGTACTCCGCATTTCTCTTGTATGCCTGCCTTAGACAGCGCAGTAAACGGGATTATCTCGTTCCGTTTATTTTATTACAAGAAAACATCGAGGAGAAAACATTCTCACTACTTTTATTCATTTGAGCTGTATTTTATATGCTTTACGTGAATCCTACGATTCAGCAACTGAAGCAGCGCCTGTAGTGTATCGAAATGTATTTCGGCAAACCTTTTTTAACACATTTAAAATTTATTTTCAATAAATATTTTTCCTGCATTGAGAGTATATCTCTACCATGTTCGTTCCACAAACGTAAAAGGCATTTCAAATATATTTCGAATATATTCGGAGTATATTTCTATGCTTCAGCATACTTTTAAGGTATACTCAGAGTGCTGCTCTAAATGTAGTTAGGGAAGTGTATTTTTATTATATTTACAGTGCATTTACACCGTGATCGTTTGGTGGGAAGAAATACATTTTCAATATTTTCTGAATGCCTTAGGCGCACATTCGTGAGGTTCAGTGCATTCTTAATCTTTTTGGAGGGTACCTAAAAGCACTGTATTTTCCACGCATTTTAATAACGTATTTTTAATATTTACTAAAAATTTAGAAATTGCAATTTTTATGTACTGTAAATACATGTACAAATATGAAGCATACTTGAAGTGCACTTCAAGCATACTCGTATGTATTTTAAACGTATTACTTCTCGCTAAGGGCACTTCGCACCCTTGGCTATACTATCAGTTTGGTTCTCAGTACCAGCTCTGGTCACATCGGTAACTCGCTTAAGGCAAGACACCTGGCCCAACGGTTCCTCCAGAAACCAGCGCCTTCCGCATTCATCCGCTACTTTTCCCTTTCAACCGATCCTTCGGGGCCATTTGTGAGCTCGCCATCAGAAGGACGCACCGGGTACTTTGCGACTTGCGCTATCCCGCTTGAGCCGCTTAACCTGCACCTTTATTTTTACTGCTCGCCATTTGACTTTCTTCCAAACCAGTTTCACCATTTTCTTTTTTGCCTTATGAATGCCCGTTCTTCTACGTTTCACTTTGGGCCTACCCTCATCAACAGAAACTTTGCTCGATATTTTTTTCTCGCTCTGTTTTACGTGCAAAGGTACGGCTGAAACTATTTTTCGGGGGCATTGCGTTCGTCCTTTCATGTGTTTTTGCTTGTTATTGTCGCAGCCTACTAGCCCCTGCACAAACACCCTATCCATTTTTTGAGGGTCTTGGCCACCGTCGAATAGCTTTGTGTGGGGTTGCGTTTCCAGGTGGTTATCCAGCTCGGTGCGCGACTGCGCACGGCTGCTCTCACATGGCGCATTCCGCTCATCTGCACGCGGTGCGTCTGCAACCCTGCCATGTTTGAGTAGGGGATCAGCTCGCACTGCGCACGCGCTTTCAAACTCGGTGAACGGGTGCCGGAAAACGTTTCATTTGTCTTTTCGTTTGCACGCGGTCTCGTTGATGTTTGTGATAATCGTGCCTTCTCTGTCACGTGCTCGATGCTCTCACTGCCCACTTTTTCTGCGACACATCGCCGTCTATTTGCAATTTCGAGGTTTAAATCTGTGGTCACGTGCTTCTTGCCTTGCAGCTGTATGTCGCGGTCTCGCTCGTCGTGTTGGTGCTCAAGCCTGCAAATTTAGGCTTCTGTCGCGAGCGCTCGTTCTTCTCCAGCGGCTTTTGACTCTCTTGCTAGCCAGTCTTTTAGCTCCTTGCCTAATAGCCCCATCTCCTTTTCCGACAACCAGCAATTTTTCTAAACCATGTCTATGTCGTGAGCCAAGTGTTCATGTCTCCACCACAAAAAGTTCCTCCTCGACTCTATCCAAATTACGCAGAGACTCCTGCTGTGGACGCCATTTGTTAAGCTGGTTGCTTTTTTTATGATGAGGTTTTTGCGAAGTAGCGGAGTTGAAGCGCAGCAGGTGACGCCAGACACGGGCTCTATTGTCGAGAAAATGACATAAACAAGTACTCGAATTAAGAACACAGACTAATGTACTCAATAGACTAAATGTCCCGTGAGAATGACCCACTCAAAATAGTTCTCGCTTACTTGTAGAGTCGGTGGGTTGGGAGTGAAGCGCCAGCCCGGTGCCCCTGCCTTTGGTGCTGCCCCTTCAAGTAAAAGTGCCAAAGCGCTCTACACCGGCTCCGAGTATTTTTAGCCGAAAATGTGGTAATTCTTTGGGGTACGCGTATCCCAATCATACCACCGTATTCAGGAGGTATTCGCCGTCATCCTGACACCTCGTTTGGACAAGTGGGTGAACTATATTGCAAGCTACATCTATACTACGCCAGCCCCTAGCACTGGAGGTATCATGCAAGACACAACCAGCAGCGGCGACGAATCAAACACTGCGAATGCAGTCGCAACCAACTCCACCTCGACCGACGATGAAATGGATTCATCTCAGATGGACGAAAGGCGTGAGCCTATAAATCAAGCAGAGCTGCAAGATGTCACCGAGATTGTCTCCAAAGCTCAAAGACGATGTCTGCGTAAAGCAACCTCTCCTGACCTGACCTGCGCACCAGTCTCGTCTTCCGCCATGCAGCCTCATTTGCAAGCAGGTAAGCCTGCTGTGAAACCCAAGCCTTTACCTAAAGACGACTTCAAGCTGGTGCTAAGACCCCAAGGCGGACTAGCTCTCGGTGACATTTCATATGTTGAACTCTCCTTGGCGTTGCTAAACGCAATAAATGCCACGTGGCGTCAGGCAAATCTTCAATTACGGGTGGACGTCACACAGAACATAGCTACAGTCAGCACCCCGTCATCGGAGGCAGCGAGGTTGCTCAGCCAAGTTAAGCAACTCATCTTCGACAAGAAGTATTATCCTTTTCAAGTGTATGGACTTCCACCTGACGACTCTATCAAAGGAGTCATTCGTGGCGTGCCCACAAGATTCACAGAACTCGAAATCCTGAACAACATTGACCAGACGGTGGACGAAGTATATACTGTCGGACGCATTGGAACCTCCTCCACTGTCATCATCACCTTTGCTGGCCCTAAAGTCCCTTATACAGTACGGCTATACGGAGCAGAATACCCTTGCTCTATTTACAAGAAAACAATTCCAGTGTGTGGCACCTGCCACACGGTTGGACATCGAGCGCGGGCGACAGCCTGCCCTAATCCAGCGACTGCGGTGTGTCACGTCTGTGGCCTCCAAAATCCACAACCAGAACACGCCTGCAACCCTACGTGCAGCCTCTGCAGCGGCTCCCATCTCTCTGGGTCCCCTGGGTGCTCTAAACGCTACGCTGAACCCTTCGTTCTCAAACAACGACGACTCCGACAGGAACGACCTGAATCATCCAGGACACCGCAGGACCTATCACCACATGGAAGTCGCTCACGAGACCGCTCATCTACGCCTGCTGCACCGAAACGCTACCGTTCCAGAAGCAAGTCAAGGGGGGCCTTATGCACCACGTCACCTGGGGATCAACTGGATCGGCCGGCACAAGTAAGCTGGGCTCAGATGGTTTTCCCCACAGCTCAATCCCAATCTTTCCCACCCCTTCCTACCAAAGCTACACAAAATCCAACACCTTGCATAGAGTGCAGTGCAAAAAGCTAACCCGTGCCCTGGAGGAACCCGCCGCGGTGGCTCAGTGGCTAAGGCGTTGCGCTGCTGAGCACGAGGTCGCGGGTTCGATTCCCGGCCGCGGCGGCCGCTTTTCTGATGGAGGCGAAAAGCAAAAACGCCCGTGTGTGGGAGATTTCGGCGCACGCTAAAATCCCCAGGTGGTCAAACTTAATTCGTAGCCCTCCACTACGGCGCGCCTCATCGCCTGCGTTGCGTCGGCGCGTTAAACCGTACAATCAATCAATCCTGGAGGAACAAACTGCCTTAATTACGTCTCCTCAGTCCCGTCTCGACGTCCTCGAAAGCTCTCAAAGTAATCTCAATGAGAAACGCAAGAAACCCAATCCTCCTCCCGCCAAAACAACCTCCCCTAACTCCGCTGCACCTCCCAAAGAATCAGAATCAATGGCCCTTCCCCAAATTCATGATATGCTCTCCCAGCTCACAAACCAGCTAAGTGGAATAACTCAAGAAATTCAACTCATCCGCCTAGAAAATCAGAGCCTTCAACAAGAACTCCAATCTCTACGGGCTGATCAATGCTCCCTCCGAAATGAAATCAGCATTCACAACCCGACCACATCTTCCCCAGACCACACCTATGACCTCAGCACCCCTCGCACCGAACGCCCCAGTAAAAACGTGACTCGCGCTCACGGGCGAGCTCTCCCTTACGCCCGTAATTCCGATGCAGCCCTCTCCTACCCCCTCCCGGATGCCAGGGACACGGTGTCAAGCTAGCTTAACCATCATACTTCAGTGGAATTGTAGAGGCATCAAACAAAAAAGAGCAGCTCTCCATCAATTCGTCTGCACCGTCGACCAAAAACCAGATGTTATAGCCGTTCAAGAGGCCAACACGTGCATAACATTACCTGGGTACATATCGTATGGATCGATCGACACCTACCCAACATTAACCTTTGTCAATAAGGCCGCATCAGCTGTTCATCACATCACACCGCAGCACGGATGTAACCGCACCCTCCTGGAGCTTCTGTCTCCTTCCACCAGAACCAAGTCCAGCGTATTCATACTCAACATATATTGTCGTCCTACCCAAAAGTCGCCCCTCATTAAAGCCACGATCAATGATGCCATCAAAATCACCAGAAATAGACCTATTTTTATTTTAGGAGATTTCAATGCCGCTCATCCTAACTGGGGCTACCACTACAAAAACCAGCGGGGCTCCATTCTGGCCAATGTTATCGACGACCTTAATCTACTGCTGCTCAACCAACCCGATTCACCAACCCGCACTGGTACAAGCGTCACCCGAGATACTACCCCGGATCTTTCATTTCTTTTGGGCGCCCTACACGTCTCCTGGTTTCTCCCGCAGGAAAACCTTGGATCTGATGCCGAGCTCATACTAATAACAAATAAAAACCACATGTACAATGCTCAGCTGGGGGTGGCACGCCTTACCAACTGGAAACCAAATTCTTCAAAGCCTTCAGAAAAGCAAATTCTTCCAAACCTATTGACCCCAGTCAGCCCCTATCAGCATGGATTGATGATTTACTTCAAAATGTTCACTCAACAACCAAAACCGTAGCTATCACCTACCACACCCCTGATGTCGACCCGAAACTCTTAAGGCTTTGGGAGGCACGACGGAGCATCACCAAGCGCTGGAAAGCGACAGCGGCACAACCGCAAACTGCGTCTCCGAATCGCTCTTCTAAATCAACAAGCAACAGAGTACGCCACCCACCTTTCAAGAGAAAATTGGTTACAGCTGTGTGACAGCCCCTAAGGTACTCTGACAACAAAAAGAACTTGGCACCTGCTCCGGCATCTCATCGACCCCCAAACCAATAGGAGCGCTTCTCATCGAGCATTGACCCAAACTCTTCATTCTTTCAATGGCTCTTCTGAAGCACACATGCGTTCCTTAGAAAATAAATACCTCCACACAGCCAGAAATTTCACTCCCCCTCCCTACACAGGCCAGCCAAATCCGGACCTTGATCGAGATTTTCAATTTTACGAACTCCGCACATTTCTTTCCGAATGCAACACAAACAGCACCCCGGGCCCGGATCATGTGACCTATCGTCTCTTAGCCAACTTGGATGACGCCTCAATGGAACAACTTCTGCAGCATATTAACACCCATAGGAAATTCGGTAAACTACCCCCACAATAGAAAACAGCAGAGATCCACTTTATCCCGAAGCCTAACAAGTCCCCCCCTCTGGACAACCTTCGTCCTATTTCTTTAACATCTTGTGTGGGTAAATTAGTGGAGCGCATGTTACTCCTACGTCTACAACCCTACCTAGAAGCCAAGGATCTCATCCCAAATATAATGTATGCTTTCCGAAAACATCTGTGCACTCAAGACATCCTTCTTCGCATAAAGGAAGAAATTCTTATACCAGCCTCCCGAAATTCACCTCGTGCAATTCTTGCATTGGACTTAAAGGGAGCCTTCGATAACGTCTCTCATTCTGCTATCCTCTTCCTTCTCAACGAAACAGGCTGCGGCGTGCGTACCTACTCCTACATTGCCGATTTTCTCACCCATTGACAGGCCATCCTCAAAGCAGGCGATGTGAAATCTGATCCCATCACTCTAGGAGATCGAGGCACTGCTCAAGGTTCTGTTCTTTCACCTTTGCTTTTTAATATCGCTCTCCTAGACCTCCCTCGTCAGCTTAAAGGCATCCCCCGTGTTCATCACGCACTGTATGCGGATGATATTACCATTTGGACTGACACGGGTTCTTTAGGTGAAATTCAAGATATCCTTCAAAAAGCCACTGACATTGTAAAACAATATGCCTCATCAATTGGCCTTCGGTGTTCCCCTAAAAAATCTGACCTCATCATTGTACGAAAAAGTCCACCTGCATCCAACAAAGAATCAGTTCAAATTACCCTCGATGGTCAGCTTATACGTCCCAGACCTTCACTCAAGATACTTGGTGTTACAGTCCAGGCCAATACACGGAACGATCAGACATTATTCAAGCTCACCACAATATTCACTCAAATTACCCACATGCTTCGTCGCATCTCTAATCGTCATCGCGGCATAAAGGAGGAAGACCTTCTCCGCCTTATCCGCGCCTTCTTCATATCACGGGTCATCTACATCGCCCCCTACCTCACTCTCAGCAAAAGTGACACGGAAGCCATTTATCGCCTCATCCGCAAAGCTATAAAGAAAGCTCTCAACCTTCCTATGTCCACCGCGACAACTAAACTGCTCCAATTAGGCATTCACAACTCGGTCACGGAACTCATCGAAGGTCATCTTTCCAGTCAACGTCTCCGTCTAACTCAAACACCAACAGGACTGGCACTTTTACAGGACCTCAAAATGTCAATTCCTCAAACCACGGACAGAAAACCTCTTCCCCATAATTGGTGTCAATCCAGTCGTGTCCGCCCTCTTCCCAAAAATATGCATCCCACTTTGAACTCCGGTCGTCGACGTGCCCGTAGCCAAACCCAAGAACAAATCTACGGGAAAAATCCTAACGTTTTGTACACAGATGCCAGCCCTTACTCCAATCCGTCCCATTACTTAGCCGTAGCAACCACTAAAGACAAGATCATCACCTGCGCCTCAATCAAGACCACATCTATCTGGGCCGCGGAAGAATTTGCTGTGGCCCTCGCCATCACTCAAACACCCGCCACAATTCTAATAACGGACTGTCAAGCCGTCTGTCGCAGCTTTTTATCAGGTTACGTGGCCTCAACTACGTGGAACCTCCTGGCTCAACACGTCCCCAACTGAAGATCCACATTGTGCGGACCCCGGGACACTCTTCACTAACGGGCAATAATTTTGCCCATAGACAACCCTGCGAACTCTCCTCCCAGAGGAACCACCAAGTCTCGTTCCCCTGCTCCCATTTCAAGACATCACCCAACATAACCGCACATCAAGACATTTTCCGCCTCCTCACCCGCATCTTACTAAAACAGAAGAAGTAATAGTCCGGAGGCTTCAAACAAACACCTTTCTACATCGGATGTACCCCACCCAATACTCTGCCACATGTAAATTCTTCCCTAACCCATGTAGCCTCATACACATGATCTTGGGGTGCGCACACAACCCAGCTCACCGCGAAGGTGCCCAGGGCACCTTCGCGGTGAGCTACAAGAAAGAAAGAAAGTGGAGAAAAATTGCCCCCCGGGTGGGATCCGAACTCAACTTTCTTTCTGTCTTCCAAAAATGTGTTATCTGTTGCAATGACCTACCGCATCCTCCCCGTTGCTTGGCATTCTTGGCTGCCAATCCTTATTTCTGTGTTATTTTAACGAGCCCCTAATTTCCCATTCTGATTCGCTACATGCATAGCGCAGGTCTCTGATCTGGCAGTTTTAAACGGCGATAATTTCCTAAAATGTTTTACCGTTTACCTGTATTCTATTCTGGTTAATTCTGAGGACAAATAGTATGCTCAACAAAGTGAAATTTACAATGGTTTCACCCTTGCCCCTACTTTCTCTGACGTGTTCTGACTGCCTTCAATAAGCGTGTAAGCTTGTCCCTAGACAATATGCTCGACCTTTCAATTTGAAGGCATGTTCATGACTATCTTGTGGTGGAGAATCGGGGAATAGCGCATCATGATTTGATAGTAAAAAATGGGATTAACACCTTCAGTCAGGCGTCAAAACCTCTAAACTTTACGTGGGAGTTCCTAAGTAATAATGAAATCCAGCTTTCGGGATTTCCAGCTTTCGTACGCAGGAGGCGCACATGTTGGCTGGCTGTAGATTCCGAGTGCACAAACCAGCTTCTTCCCTTCAATAGTGCGCACTCAAAACTAGTAAAAAAGGGCGTAGCGATGACGTGCATTCAGGAAGCATTGAAAAAATATTGCATTCAAAAATTTGATGCTAGTTTTCATGACCAGATTTGGATGCTAATGCAGGCCCGGTTTTCTTTTGTTTTTTTTATTTCGAGCCTGTGTGAAGCTCTTCTCCAGAAGATGAGAGGCAAAGATAGCCCTGGCGAACCAGAAAGGCCGAAAAAGAAAAAGGTGCACGTCATAAAGTATCTGCACAAATTGTCCCATAATGTAAAGAAAGTGGCGCAAAGGTACGGTGTAAATGTCGGTTTCAGTGCCCCGGAAAACATAACAAAGTATGCCCTCAAATAAGTAAGAATGAAGAAGAAAAAAACCAGAACCCTGTGCGAAAAACCACGCTTTTCTCTACGCAGACAGCAGCGTGGGTGTAGTGTACGAAATTCCCTCAGCTGAAAAAAAAGTGTACATAGCGCAAACTGTAACGTACTTCAATGATAGGGGGAAGGAGCACAACTGGACAATTTCAAATAATGCCGTTGGCCACCTTTCTGAGCCCTCCAAAAGAGGCAAGTTGCAGGCCCCTGCTTGAATGCACGACGTTTTTGAGAAGAGCAAGAGGAAAGGTTAAGGGCTAAATTCTTGAAGCTCCTTTATTAGACAGGCAGCGGATAACCGTGTCAGTACTCCGTCCATGTCGCTGTCAGTTAAAAGAGTACCCTTTTTAAAAATGTGATGCACTTTTACGTTCCAGTGCTTTTGGTAGTTTAGTTTTTTGTGTATATAAGTGGCGGCTTTTTTGCAATAAAAATAGTTGGAAGTTCGGCACTGTGTTGTGTGTACGTGTTTCTTCTTCGTCCCGGTTTTAGTGTCGAGTAAATTTTAAGCGTAGTTTTATTCTTTTGCTGGTCCTAGTGTTTCGTTCACTAAACTGAAGAGGACGTTTTTGGAAAACCTATTCCTCATTGCTTGAGATTTAGTCAGATTTATTTTTACTTCCACGGCCGTGCTTTGAGATTGTAGTTCCTCAAGCATCGTTTGCATGTGTTCAGCAGTATTAGCCAGCATGACAATGCCGTCAGCAAACCTCAAATTGCTCAAATATTCCCTGTTTATCCTTAATCTTATTTTTTGCCAACGCTGGAAGTTTACTCAAAAACGTTCCTTTGTGGCGAACGAACGCTATAACGTTGTACATTTTAGTACCGAAACGTAGCTGTCACTGCAACGTTTTTACACAACGGTTTATGTTGAACCAGTGAGATGTCAGGGATACATGAGTCTATACGCGCGTCAGGCGCAGTGAATCAGCCGCACAAAAATACACTAGCCTATTGGGGTTGCTTAATTCTATCGCAATTTGATCGTCCAACATAATGCTTCTCAAATAAATTATACTGTTTATATTCTAGAACCGGCGGCTGTTCTGTGCGCTGGGTGTGTCCTATGAACGCCGGATTGCCAGCCTAACGAGTTAACTAAAGCCATAGCTTTAATGAAAAGTACACAATAAAGCACGCGCTGATATTGGAAAAAAAAGATAACGCACGTTTGATGATTTAGTTTGAATGTGGACGCCTTCATCTAGGAATGTGCCATTGGCTCGTAGTTCATTTTTTGTCGTAACACTTGTAGTTTATTTGATGCTCCAAGTTGTTAAAAACGGTCTTTGCTAAACTTTCAGTAATGCCACAGCTTGTGTGAGCAGCTGAAGAATGTGGAGTTAACCCTGTGGGCATATGGTAGGGCTCAGCTAAAAAAAAGAAGACGCTAGGCACGGTTGGGGATCCGAGGGGCTGTTAGAAGCAGAGGGAGAGGATGTTGGTGCTATGATGAGCGTTGTTCTCGCTACACTGTAAATACATGTGTTAAATACAGCTTTATTATAATTTCACGTATTCCTTTTGGTAACGGTATTGTGCGGTGGTTTTCGAGTGCGACCTGTCTCATTTGATAAATGATGCCTGCCACGTCGACACAAAAGTAGACAAAACAGCTCATATTTCGTAATGTTTTTTTTTTTTTATTTCAGACGTCAAGCCCTTGCCACCATTGAAAAGAAGTCTGCCATGGGTCGCTTCGTTGCCATGCTATTATGTGCCGTTTCACTAGCGATTGTGGCGCTTCCCCCCACAATGGCAAAGGGAACGCAGGATGTTCTGGGTCTCCTGGGTCGACTTAAATGTAAGCAACTTTGTCGTCTAAATTGAATTTTAGCATGCGAGGACTTTGCAAAATGAAACTGCTTAGAATATTTAGTAATCCTGGCTAAGTTTTAAAACCGCGGCACTAGAGATATGTCTTATTTCGTGAACAAATGCCACATGTATACTGTTTTTTTTATTCTCCCCACAACGAGCATAACAAATAATGTTTGTAACAATGTTAATGGTGTCGCAGTGGAAGAAGCTGTCATCAATAACTGCTGCGGGTATTGCCCGATTTTCAAGCATACAGCTGGTTGGTTTGTTTTTTTTTTCGCTTTTTTAGATGCCGTACAACCAAGACACTGCGGCGACTTGCGTCAAGCAGGTCAAAAATCAAGTAGCCGGTATACCATACACCACAAGGTGGCAGGCAAATACGGACAACCTGTACAGTGCGTAATGGATTCGGACGATGTAGGCTGGACGGTAAGGCCTTTTAGCGTTTACCAACATTACTACCGTTTCTGTCAGTTCAACTTACCCAATATCCTGATAAAAATATGGCAACTTTTGAGGTTCTGTTTAGAACTTAAAGTCTCTAAAAAAATAAACCAAGACAGCGTACTTTAGCAGATTACAACGCTGTAAAGGCACAGGCACTACTGGAGTACGCACCCTGCGTTAGGGAGTTGCAAATTGCTTTTAAAGCCGTACCATACTCTACACTATGCTGCAGAACTTTCTGGTGGATATTCGCGAATTTCGACGAGAGTAATACTTTACACAGGCTCATATCTTGCGCACCTCTATGCGGCCATAAAAAAAACTAAGGTGTTGACGACAGGTAACAAATCAGTTCATTTCAAAGGCCAAGCACAAATACGTTTGGAGGAATTTCGAGCAGTTTCGTTTTCCCTCGTAGACCGCATTGGACACACCGAAGACATTGTTTAGAAAATTCGTTAAGCACGCAGAACGCTGATAAATCAGTACCCGCAACGAAATCTGATCTTATAGGGGTCGTCGCTGAATGGAGCAGAACGTACGCGGGACCGCTCTAGCATATAGAACACTTAGAAGGCCACGCCACCCCATTGCTTCAAGCGTATCGCGCTTCCTAAGACAAGTAGATAAGTGAGAGTGACAAAATAAAAAACATATATTTTCCAATATGAATTACAGCTGTGACACGGAATCTACGCTCCGTTTTCTGCCTCTGCAGGTAACACGTACCTTTCTTCATCGCGAGGACACCGGTATTTGTAAGATCTTAAGCGTTAAATTTGGTTAAACAAATATTGTAATGTTTAAGCAGGTTTTGCGAATGGGACATTTTCAGCGTACTCTGACACAGGGCCACAGCTAAAAGGCTGTTACAAAAGGGAAGCTCGTCACTTAAACTCTCAGTAAATAGGGCCTGCCCTCGCCATGCCCAAACATTCGTTGCGGTGGGATGTGTCCTGCTGGCCATGCCCGTGTGCACAGCCGCAGTAGGATCCCAGTCAACACGGTAAGCACAGAAGATTTGGAGCATACGGAATGCTCAAATATCTAATAAATCACATATGCAGTTGCAAATGGCGGAATGCAGCATGATCGCCGTTAATAAACGAAACCCGGAATAAATTAAACGTACCAAAGGAAATCTACGAGAAATTATTACACGACTAGATCAGTGAAAATACAAATTAACCACGGCCGAAAACTGTCTTGTCACATTGGCTGCCAAACTAGCTCCCTCAAATAAAACGCCAAAAATGATTCCGTAAACATCCACATCTGCCAGCGCAGGAAACAGAATTCAATGTACTAATGAATCTCGGTGAGTTTATTAGAGCGTTCAAGAACTCACTGCACGCGCTAAATAATTTTTCGCAACATGTGTATCAGAGCACTTCACGTGAATCGTCACGCATGTGTTATTTTTCCATCCACTCTACGTGCCATATGGCGGATTAAACACAAGTGTTTATACAGCCGCAAGTTAGCCGATACCGTGTAGCAACATTTGCAAAGGGGGGATATGTATACAAGCCTGACTGTCTCAGTTTTAAATTAGCTGCAACTAACGCTTCTTGTTACATCGATTCCGTCGCTTATCAAAACATAAAGGGCCGTCAATCAGAAAAATGAAGTTCTACAGCTCTGGAGTGCCTATTTTTACAATAACCGTTTTAGCCCGGTCTGGAAAAACGAACCAGCGAAGCAAGCTCCAGCGCATCATTATTGCATGCGAAATTGCGAAGGATTTTTACATTGTTACAGCCGCTAGGTTCCGTAGCTGAAGATATTGCGTATAAAGAGAAGAAATCCCGTGCCGCCTCCACTAACTAAAACCTGTGAACGGGCCAGGCATGCAGTGTATAAGTTTATTTTTCGCGCCTTGGCGTTTTAGCCAACGGAGATGAAACCGTTTGGGGGGGGGGGAGGAGCGGTATACAGCTCGCTCGAAGCACAAAGCTTTGTAGCACGAGGTGGTTAAAAACGATTGTCCCAGTGTGGTATTTCAGACCGCGTTACGTTCTAGTGCGGGGAGGCGTAAACGAGAGTCCCGGTGTTTCACTCCCGTGACTACATCGAGGATGACATGACGCGATGACGACGACATGATACCCCGATAGCCCGAGCCCCTAAGGGGCTTCGCTCTTAAAAAAAACTAAAGCTGTCGGACAGTTTTCTGGTGTTAAATCACGTGAAAACGAACACAGGCCAACTACACAGATGCAAGCACCGCTGAACATACCGATAGGGCTCATGTCTCGTCGATAAACTGTACCTGAACGTTGACACACATTCCTTAGCCGGACGCTAATTACTTATTCGCAACCCTCGGAAAAACTTCTCCAATTTGCCCAGACACCTGAGCCAGAGCTTTCGTCTATGTGCACGGCCACGTGCAAAGGCCACGTCAAGAAACGCGTTCCACAAGGCCACCCATAGCAATCAGTCTTACTCCGTCCAAATATCGGCCGCTCTCAGGACTACGTAATGTAAACAGTCTGTAGAGGAACAAGGCTCGATTTGGACGGGAACAAAGAAAAATTTGGAACAGGGAATTGGGTTTACATCTTAATGGAGGTATTATTGATGAGGTCTTCATTCTTCCAGTGACAGAAACCGCCCGGTGATGGTGATTTCGCTTACTAATGCAACGGCCTTGTTATGTGGAGTAAGGAAATAAAAAGAGGTTTAGTAATTTTGTGTAACTTGAACGGTGGTATGAAGGAGTGCAGAGTTAATAGGAACATTTTAGGGAGGAAGAAAGTAGGAAGGGTAATTTTGCATCAAGTTACTGTATCAGCAGCCTGCAGGCAACTTTTCCGTCGATGGGAGTCACAGTCGTTGTCGACTCGTCTGCATTCTCTTGAAGCAGGTCCCTTCTGATTGGTTCTGCTTTGTCGTAGAGGAAGAGCAGTAGTGCATGCCATTAGCTAATATAGTGCACAGGAGTTGTTTAGGCAGCGGGCAGGACCACGACAGGAGCCATGTGGCCCATGGTCGTAATTGCAAGTTTGTGAAAGCGTGGTATTGAGAAATACTTATGAAGGAGCACCCCAACACTACATGTTGCAGGTTAACACTAGTAGGTCTAGTGCTACATGGGGTAGTGAAACTGGCAGGTGCCCCACGGCAACAAAAATGAAAGTTGGGGAGCGTACCCGTCTGAATTCGTCTTATGGTGACAGTTGCCCACTTCTCGAACTCACGGGAACGGACTGCACAAATTTGCAGTGGGATTTGATCGTTTTAAAGGGTTCTTCTGAGGGACAAAAGGGACGGCGTCGTCATTACTATCGAGCGGTTCTGAGCAGTCACGGGGAGTAAATGCGGGTATTCCGGTCGGTACGCCCCTCACATCCGAGGATGCTGCTCTATGCCGGCACCCAGGAAAGCATGAATTCGCGATCTGATTTCCTCAGCTCCACAGCTTTGTGGCGAATGGCTTTGGTGGCGCGAGTGGTAAACTGCACGTGGGTACATGCTCGATACGCTGCTTGACATTCCGTGTACAGTTAGTGATGCACTGGGAGCTCACCAGGTTCCCACCTTGGTGGCCCTAAAGTGGCGAAGACTCTGCTGCTGAGCCCAAGGACGCGGGTTCCATACCCGGCCGGCTGCCAATTTTTTGATGGAGACGAAAACCGAAAACGCCCGTGTGTCCGAGTTTTCGGCGCACGTGAAAGATCTCCATGCAGACAAATTTAACCCGGAGCCCTCCACTACAGCCCGCCTCAACACCTGTGTATCGTCGGGGCGTTCAATGCCACAATCAATCAGCTAACTAGGCTTTTCTTGACAGCTGATTTAAAATATGCGGAGATGACCTGCATTTTAGCCTGTGAACTGGAGGCAGGGGTCTCAAAAACGTGGTAACGACAACCTGGAAGTCCGGGAAGTCCAACAGGCCGCGGCGTGCAGGATGTGGGAGTCAGCTGAAGCGGGCATGCCAGTATCCGTGCAGATGGCGCTCTTATGTTTCAATGCAGCCTGTGTGACGATGGTGGGATGTTTTGCATCAGCTAACTCATCGAGCACTGATCTCAGGGCTTTTGTGTGTTTACGCAAGAGCTGTGCAGATAGAGACCAAAAGTGCTGCGAGAAATCCCAATTCACAATCTTTCGCTACACGTGGCCGCAATCAGTGAAAGACAATATTCAGGCTCCTCGCTTGCCTCCGGGAAGCACGAGTTAACAGATTGTAAGGCACCGTGTGTGGCAACAATAAAACCTACTCCACGAAAAGCGCGTTTTACTCAAACTGTAGGACAGAAGGAGGATGCTTGTTCAGAAAACAAGAACGTTGTATAGAGACAGAGAGAGAAAGAAACATCTTTGATGAGCCAGTGAGGTCAGGTACACCAGGTTCCCGACTTGCTACACGAAAGTGTGGTGAATGTGTGATGAAAATGTATGGAAAGAACTCTGAATTACCCTGGCGATATAGCCATTCGTGCGAGAGTTGAGAGCTGACTGTCAAGGCAGTGATTCCTGGGAACGTTGATTGTCTCCCATTCGGAAATGGGTTAGGAAGCAGCCACAAAAATGTCTTTTAGAACGTTCAATGGTTCTTCGCGTGCTCTCGGTTGGCCATACTTAAAGGTCAAACCTGGCAATGGCATTAGGGGAGGGCACGACGTCCTCCAGAAATGGGTATCTTACCTGCTTTCTTATGTCCATCATCACCACCACCCCCATCACCGTCATCATCATTTTATCTACGTTCACTGCAGGGCAAAGACCTCTCCCATAGATCTCCGATTATCCCGGTCCTGGGCTAACTGCGACCAGTTTATCCCCGTAAACGTCTTGATCTCATCTGGCCACCTAGCGTTCTGCCGCCCCCTGCCACGCTTGCCTTCTCTAAGAATCCACTCGGTTACCTTGCTTAGCAACATTTATCTTGCCTTCGCACTACATGCATTGCCCACACCCATTGCTTCATTTTAACTTCTACTTTTATTACCTTAACACGCGTTTGTTTCCTGACCCTCTCCGCTCTCTTCTTGTCCTTTAACGTTACACCTATCATCTTCAGTTTCATTGCTTGCTGAGTTATCCTGAATGCAAGTTAAAACCTTTTAGTGAGCCTCCAAGTTTCTTTCAATACCGTATGTTATTGGCCCAAAAAAGGGCATATTTGCAGTTGCTGTTTCACCCAGTAGACCACGAGGCTTTGAGATTTCTCTGGCCGAATTTGCTTACGGTATATGGCTCAATGCCTAGTGTGACTTAAACGATGTCGCACAAGATTATTTGAGCATCACCAACTTCACTTCCTGCCACTTCTCAAATTCCTCCTCTGCTTTAACCATTCGGGAGCAGTATCTGAAAAGAGTGGCTGCGCGAAAACGTATTGTGGAAGTACGATGCCATAATCTGCGTACTGAGGGTGGAAAAAGGTACGAGCGTGTATCTAGAGGACACCACAAATTTTGCGACGCAGAAATAAGGTCAGTAACAAGCATCAAGCTAAGACACACCCCGATGCTTCTTTATGACTTATAATGTCACCGTCAAAACTAAAGGAGCAATCGCATTCTGGTTGGAACCACCAAACGGAACGTATGCGGGGGTGGAGAGCCAGATACTTAGCAATGATAAACACGTCTGTTTTTCGGCGGGCATTTCTTTCACCAAGTCCACGGTGTTTCTGAAGTCCTGCAAGAGTACATTATTTCTTAAGTACTCTGTATGATTTACCTTGAAGGCAGCCTTCGTTGGTGGACCAATCCGAGTGGCGAAGCACGCGGCAAACAGTTGTATTCAAACAGTTCGTACATCCACTATCCGAGGTTGATGCAGCCCACATTCAGCATTTCGGGTTCCCGTGCTTCCGTAATGCGGAAGGGTCAATCGATATTTGTGCCGGATGGAATTCGACTGCTTGATCTCATCGTGCGTGTCGGTACGACCCCAAACTTAGCGGCAATGGCGTGTACAAGATGAGGCTGCAGATGATCTATGACCAAATATCCCCTGCCAAGTCCCATACTCTAACCTGCCTCTAAATTCTTGCTGGCACAATTGGAGCACGACTGCTGCGTTTTGTGAAACAACCACAGTACTTGAAGACCGCCGTAAATATTTGCATTAAATATATTATTGTGGTCCACTATATTGTCTCTCCTACCACGCTAAAAGCCTGTATGTATCAACCACTAAATTTCACACATGATGGCTGATTGCACAAAATGAAATTAGCTATTGGAGCAATGACCCGAAGCTACTGGTATCGGGGGACTATTCTGTGTGTGCATGACATGGCCAAACGTTTGGAGCTAACAGGTCTGAGGCAAGTTGGAAAAAGAAGTGGTTATGTCCCTAGAACGTCTTTGTCAGTCCCCAGCAGTAATATGCATTGTACGCTCAGGGGCCGTTTGCGACACACACCTATATTTCACACTTCATCGCAAATGGCCTATCATCACAACGGGTTCTAAAGCGTTAAGTTCGGCCAGTTGGTTACTAAGGAATATTTTGTACTAATGAGCATTAAGACAGGGACAGAGCTAAAGAGGAGACAAAACACATGCTAGAACTTCAACTAAGTTTATACCACAGAAACAGCGAAACACGGAGTAGTACATGATATTTCAACTGGTTATCATATAAACGCAGCGAAAACAAACAAAACAGTATCGCTTATATCACAGGCCACATTAAAGCGCGGACACATATCACATGGCGTAAATTAAACCCACAAGTCAGAACAGCCTTTATTCATCGCACATGCGCAACCACCTTTCCCTCTGCAGCAAACTGAATTCCTTTCCAGACAGCAGCAAGGACGGTTTACTGACGCACCTTTCCCCTTCTTTGCCTATCAAGACAGCTTAAACAATTTTTCGGTCTGTTTGGGAGAACAACCTGTACACGATGCGTGTCTGGCAGAAATCTGAAGTGCAACCAATGCACCTACGGCAATGATCAGTGAAGTGGTCAGCTCCCATCTGTCCATTCACAGCCGCATGGTGCTATCTGCCAATGTAGCACTTTTTTCACGACAGGAAGACCCTGTACACCACTAATGTAGCTGAATCCAAAAACCACCTCTTGAACTTTACGGCAATGCTGGGCTTGGTTCAGGGGTTATTCACCGTACGCACTATCTTTGACAGCCTGTCAGGTACCGAGAACACCACGTGCACACCACACTTGCCACCAACCTTTTTCAGGCGGTGGGACACTTGATGTACGTAAAACAAAGCTACCACAGGAACTTTCTGTCTTTGGCTCTCCGAACCGGGCATGTGGTCTGTTTTGAGATCCATCGCAAGCCTCTCGGCCACAGAAGCCACAATTCCAGCTGAAAAAAACCGCCTCGTTCAGTCTTCCCGTTTTGTCAAGCAAGCTAGCCTGCATTATCTGCTGGCAAAACCTGGTAACCACTGCCCTGAGAATGTTCTATGCCATGCCTCGCTTCACAAGCTTTGAATTGGCAGTTCGGTATGGTAGAATTCCCTTTTTATTACGCGGAGCATACTGCCCACAAGGCAGCCTGTACCCCCCAGGTGTAGGCACAAATCCAAAAACTGCAAAACACCTATCTCAGGCAACTCGTATCTGAACGTCAAAATGCCTAGCACATGGGCAACAATGTTATTTCTACCACTGGGCACAACTTGATCCAACACCACAAGGTAACCATCGACATATTGGCAAATCTTCACCGTCAAGGTGCCCTCAAGGCGACGAGCAGTCTATCGGTCACACTTGGCCAAAAACAAGTCGCTCAGGACTGGGCCGATACACGAACCTATGCAAACACCCTCTTTTGACACCACCAGCTATCTTCAAACCTGACGAAAGTGAATGACAGAGAAAAGTCTAACAAAGCTATGAAGCTACAAGCCGACATGCCCACGGAATTTGGGAAGGATACAACACCACTCACGTCAATGCTTTCCTGAACAGAGCTTAGCATTCCACGTTTTGCAATTGAGTAAAAGAGCTCTTTCGCGGCATCAATGGAAACGGCAATAAGGCCGGCCCCCAGGTCGTTTTGCACTCCGACGAAAAGCTAATAACTTCTTCCGAGTTAGGTACCATAAACGTGTTCCCAAGCTTTAAGCCATTCAACTCCTTTCGTCGAGACTTGGACACCGCACATGGCCAAGATCCTTCTTCCGTCAGAATCGCATGAAAAGGTATGGAATCTTTGCATGTTTTTGCAGTATAAACACTTCCAGGGCATCCGTCCTTGCACCCGCGATCTCTTTTTTTAGGTTAAGTAGGTTGAGATCATTACGGTGCCATAGCGCTTCTCTTTTAATCTGAACAGGATTGGATGGAGTGAACACGAAATTCTTTTTAGAACGTTCTCAGCCTATCCCTTGAACAGGTCTTTTGTCATGACAACAAAACCACCCCCCTCGTAAGACAACGTACGGGCCCAGTTATTGTCATGCTAGACTCCTATGGTGTTTTTCACGCGACTACTACACCGCTGCGCTCTCCTACTACCACCCATTTGGCAATGTATCGCTTTCTTGATAGGCAGAAATCGGGAAAGGTTCATCAGGGCACCGTCCTTGGCACTGTCCTAAAAAATTTAATTTTGGGAACAGGGGAAGGAGCTTGCGCATGCCGACGGATGAAGGCTGTTCGCACGTGTGGGTTGAATTTACGCCATGGGATATGGCCCGGCGCTGCAATGGGGCCTGTAATAAGAGCGATACTGCTTTTTTGTATTAGCCTCGTTTTTATGATTACCCTTTCAGATAACATGTATTTTTTGGTGTTTCCTGGTTTTTGTGGCACAAACTGAGTTGAAGTTCTAGCGTGCGTTTCGTGTTCTCTTTAGCGCTGTCCCTCCAATAATGTTCGCTAGTACAACGAATTTCTTAAAACGGGTTCCCCTCAAGGCAGCAGACATAATCTAAGCTGAACGCTATTTGATACGGATCCACCAACAGCAATCATTCGGCAGCAAAAACCACATCCCCTGAGCTGCCAAGGTCGTTCAACATACTTCTGCAGCGCTTCACCTCTCGCAATATCGGATGTTGAAGGTTGGTTTTTCTGTACGCGGACCATTACCTTAACTCAATTGCAGCATTAGGGCGTGGTTTTATTCCCAGCAGCGGTTGCTGCTTTTTAGATGGATGCAAAAGCGAAAACGGCTGTGTGTCGAGATTTTGCCCGACGTTGAAGAGGCTGACATGGGCAATATTATTTCGTAGTACTCCACTACGGCGCGCCTTATTGCCCATATTTAGCTTTGGCGTGGTAAACCCAATAAGTAATCAACTAAATCCAGCATCGACGTCATGTACTCAGTTATTTGGCTGTGTCAGCACAAGTTTCTTTCTTCCATCGCTTTTTCAGACCACAATTAGATACATCAGGGAGTCAACGCCAGACTCACCAAAGCACGAGTACAATTTTGAGTTATCAAATAACGACCAGCTGTAATAAATTTATTTTGAGGGAGTAAGTTGGTCGCAGTTAGCACAGGACCAGAATAAATGGAGAATAATAGGAGAGGCCTCTGCCCTGCAGTGGGAATAGAGAGAATCGCGATGATGATGATAATAAATGTAATGACGTCGGGTTTGATATGCAGACACCCAATGATTACCTCTTAAGCAGTTCCATTTGGCCCATTGTCAGCCGACCCAATTAGGGTTTAGGCAAAGACAAAGGCAAAGTACCTCGTGTGCATGCGAAGTTCTTTCCTATTAGTGTCTCGGCATAGGTGACTATCACTTCCAATCTGTCAATTTTTTCTACCCCGCCATAAGATTGTAGTTTATATTTCCGTCCTTGTTTGCGGAAGCCACGGCGGCATACACAGTTTGCTTGCCCTCACTCGTACAAGCACTGATTTCGTGCGGTTGAAGTCTGCCTTTTTAGCAGCGATGCAAAAATGACGAATACCAGCCGGAATCTTGCGGCGCTCACCTTAGCGCCCTATGGTGTGGGGCAGCTCAGTGGTGCATGCTCAAACGAAAATTACGGATTGTTTTGTTCATGGGGTGCTTCGAAAGCAGATAGGTCGGCTATCGTAACATTAAAGGTACCGCTGTCTTTCAGTAATCGTAAAGTAAGCCCTAATCTCTACTTAAAAGGTACATTTTACACCCAGAATGTGTACCTTGTTACTTATAAAAAAATAAATATGCCTGCTGCAAGAAAACGCATTTCTCCGAGCGTCAGCAACAGGCAGCGTGTGGAACTGGAGTCAGGTAAGAGAAAATGGGTGCATGCAGTATAAATATGACTGCGGTCTGTCCCGCCCTTCACCGAAGCACGCGGATACAACAACTCTTCTAAAAAGCTATTTGTCTTCAAGAACACAATATTCGGTAGTAAACGGTCACAACTCCGAGATAGCAGCAATGAAATATGGAGTCTCTCAAGGGCGAATACTTGGGCGTATATTGTTTTTATTATATATCAATGACATTGTGAATATACAAGGGAATGCTAAATTATTCCTATACGCAGACGACACCAACGTATTTTTTTCAGGCGTGGACACTGATGAACTTTTCACGTGTGCTAACAATTGGTTGTCTGTCTTCAATACGTGGCTTACGGCTAACAAATTACAGCTTAACAACTCGAAAACAAAATACCTACTTTTCAGATCTAGAGGACAGGCTGCACCCGCCAACTTGAGCCTAAAATTCAAGAATACCTATGTCGGCAAATCACAAACAATTCAATTTTTAGGTGTTCTGTTTAACGAAACCTTGTCCTGGACGCAACATGTAGACGCCTTGCGGAAAGACCTCTCTGAGCAGTAGGGGCGCTGAATAGACTGCGATATTATCTTCCGAATAAAATTAAACGGCATATTTATTATGCAATTTTTCATTCTCGACTAAATTACTGTAGCCTAGTGTGGTCCGCCACAACACAAACTTAAAATACCTTTTTTTGTTACAAAACCGAGCGGTGCGGGCTATAGATAACATATTGCTCCCGGAGAGTTGTATGCCCTACTTCGAGGTACATGGGATACTAAATATCAGGAAACTATATAAGTATCGGCTGTCTTTAGAAATATATCGTAAGTACCAATGTGACAAACATAAATTTAACACGGAGTTTCATAGAACCCAAAGCCCGTATGAATTAAGAACAAACTTAATCGCGAAACCATATTCAAGGACAGGTTATGGGGAGCAGCGATTGGCTTCTCAAATACCCGGGTTACTGAATCAGTACCGTGAGATCTTAGATCTTTTACATACCGATGTTTCAAAACACAGTTTTAAAAAAACTATGAAAGCTCTCTTCCTTGCGGAAAAATGATTTAGCACTGTACTGTTTTCTCTGGTTTTATATCGAATGAAAACCTCCCAACTGTGTGGTCATCTTATGGTCCTTTGTGATTTCTGTTCTGATTGACTGTTTAATTTTGACTTTTTGGTTTGAGTTACTTTGCTTTTGCTGTAAAACAATCACTATTATGGCATATTATCTCCACTGTACGAAAAATTAACTCTTTATTGCGTGTATTTTTTAAAGGGATTTCCCGGTGTGTTACTGTTGTAGTGTATCGACATGTTTTGAGCGTAGTTGAGCAATTTGCTTTCGTTTGCCAATATTTTTTATGCTCACAGTTAGTGCACTGCATGATGGGTTGTCTCCAGTTGTTG
The DNA here is from genome assembly GCA_013339765.2 of Haemaphysalis longicornis. Lineage (NCBI taxonomy): Eukaryota > Metazoa > Arthropoda > Arachnida > Ixodida > Ixodidae > Haemaphysalis > Haemaphysalis longicornis. Next base: position 87,997,610 of record CM023455.1, on the reverse strand, counting down.
AATGGGCGTCGTGGCCCCGTCAGGCGTTAATTCTGCCTATTGCCACGCCACCCAAGACAAACTTGTAATGACGATTGTCTTGAATAAAAGATTGATTGATTGATTGATTGATTGCGGGGTTTAACGCGCGGACGCAACGCAGGCGATGAGGCACGCCGTAGTGGAGGGCTCCGGATTAATTTTGACCACCTGGGGATCTTTATCGTGCGCCGAAATCTCGTACACACGGGCGTTTTTGCTTTTCGCCTCCATCAGAAAAGCGGCCGCCGCGGCCGGGAATCGAACCCGCGACCTCGTGCTCAGCAGCGCAACGCCTTAGCCACTGAGCCACCGCGGCGGGTCTTGAATAAAAGAAATTAAAAATGAAAATCTTTTAACATTAATAAAATCTCTTTGATGCGAGCCGGATATTCCGTATGGTACAATTTTGAAAGCGATGTTTTCTTCAGATTCACATTAAATTCTGCTTTGTTCGCCAGGCGCTGACTACCCAGGCGAGTCTAAGAATAGCATGGGACGTCCTTAACTACGGCGACCTCCACTCTGAGCCCCTGCTTCCGTTGGCGCTGCAGTGCACGTAGCGGCCTTACCTCTCAACCACTGCCTCACCACAGCCACCACAACTTGGTGTGCATGCAGAGACAGAGAGAGAACACATTTAAATGTGCTCAAAACGAGAAGTTAAATCATAGCTCGCTATTATTTTAGTGAATCTGTATGTCATTGCATGGGTCTCTGGGACAGTATGGTCCTCGAGTCGGCAGGTCGCCAACAGTGCCTCCCACAGCTCAGCGGAGGAAGGGGTTGTATAACCGACTTATGTATCAATTCCAGTGGTGTCAGTTGTACATGCCTAAAGTTGGCGCCATTTGCGCTCAAGAGTGCTTTAAGCGGGAAGAAATAAGTGCATCCCAACTGCATGTATTGAATATACCTCTTTACAATGGTCGGGTTGGGATTTCTTGATTTTTCATGGTTTTTGAAACGGGTCTCCGATAGTTATATCCGCTGGTACGATAAAGCTGCATATTGTACTAATAGGCAGAAGGGGAGTGGGAGCCGCAGTGACCTTAGAGAATTACTGGGTAAGTTGGCGAATCTGTTAATGAACAAATTTGTTGCCTATTCCTGAAGCACGTAGAGCTCTCCACAGGACTTCCCCTCGGTGGGTCCGATCGTAATGTGATGGTAGTCAGATGGTAAGAGCAGGACAGGATATTCTCCATTGGCGTGACTGCAAGGTTGCAAAGACCTACTGGAAATTGTTAGTTCGGATGTTTGGACACAAACTCGACGCACGCACCAAGTCGCGCGACGCATTTGTTCTCTTTTTACTGTGCGTTGGTGCCCAGATCATCTGGAAAAGGCGCGGCTTTGCGGCTCTCAGAGCGCGGCCGCAAAAGTACATGTTTCCAATGCTTCGCAAAATGCGCTCGCGTCTATTCGATCATCTGGAGGCTGAGCTCGCCGCGCTGGGGGAAGAGCAGTTCCTTCAGCGGTGGTCCACTCGCTTTATCCGTGTGGTAAACAAACAAATAGAAGTGTCTATTCTACCCTATTGACTGTTGTATTGATCTTGGCGTATTGTCGTGAACTTTCGAGGATGTGATCTACAGTGATCTTTCAGAGTAATTGTGCTTCTAATAGTGTGTGTACTAGTGAACTATGGAGAACTGTGGAGTGAACTGTGTGTGTAGTGAGTGGTGTAGTAAGTGAAGTGATACATGCAGTGTGTATGGTTTAGGCGACCCGTGTAGTATTTAGCACAGCGGGTCTTTGTATCGGCGATTAATAAATTTTCTTGAAGAGGGTGGGCCTGATATCATACGGCTTACTTCCGAGCTTTGGGAGAGCGCCTTGGCCAGTACCAGCCTGGAGGACCAGGTTTAGCTGGCTCAAAGGGCTGTCGATGCTGCCCGCGCTCAAGGCATCCTGGACTGAGGACGCCTCCTTCAAGCTTGAGTACAGTCCGGCCTGTTGATTTAAATAAACGCTTATTCTCTCTCTTTATATATATATATATATAACCTTGATACGGAAGTGTAAGAGGTTGAAAGAGAAAAATGAATTCCTACAACCCCAGTGCAAGAGGGATTGTTATAGTGATCTCTGCAGTGAACTCAGATCAAACAACATATAGAAATATATTATTGCCTTTTTGGGAACTCTTCTATTTTTGAATGTAATTACGCAGGTGATCCAGTGGCGGTTCCGGAATCCAACCCAAAGGTTCTTCTTCTACAAAAGCTGGATCGAGTATGCTTCTGGCATCGGTTATCCCGGCGGTGAATACTGGATCGGTAAAAAAACATTTTGCCTTTTTGCAACAACAGAATTAGAAAAATCTTTCCACAATAAGAAGAAGACTACAGCGAAATCAGGGGACCTGCCTTAAAAGAGCTTTAAATTGCTCGGCGCACCAAGAGAGGAGGGTGAAACGACGCCCTTTCAAAAACACGTGGTGGAAATTTACAGCCAACATTTTTTGTGTGACGTATTGATTAAAAAGACCTAAAATATTTTATCGTATTTATCATTTGTGGGTAATAAATTTGGTAAGCTCTAGGATGCAATAAAATATTGTATGAATAAAATTACTTATGCACGGGTAATATTCGACAGGCCTAGGCTTTCAGGAAAAATATGTTGCCTTACCGAGCGTAGGAAGTTAGCGTGAATCTACAATACCCTGCTAGATGCGTACCACGGGGTTACAAACCAGACACTCCGTACACGACCTTTTCTAGCCACTTTTATACGATAAACTTTCCTGGGCTACTTAAACCCGAAAAGTTTGCCCTGTTTCTCTATAGGTCGATTCAGCCCTTGGGCTACGATTAAAAGGGATATTAAAACAAGGAGTTTATATAGGCAGAACCATTCCAAACTCCTGGATCTGCTCGCATTGGTCATACATAATCATCACAATAATCATCACCATCACGAACAACCGCTTTAGGTTTACTGCAGGGCTATGGCCGCTCTAATGAACCATAAGCATCTCCTGTACGGCACAGTTCTAGCGCACTCTCTGCCCCCGAGCTTTCTTATTGCATCCCTCCACCGTGCTATTGGACTCCCCGTTGTCGACACGTCTCTTAGTATCCACCATGTTACGACAGTGGTACACTGGTGGTAATATCTTTTTATCACATCGCCAACTCAAGTCCATTTATTGTTCTCTACCTGAACAATGTATCATACACTGGTGTTTTCCTCTCATCCAGTAAGCCCGTTTCTCGGTCCTCGGAGTTACTATGAACAATGTTCTTTCTATAACCCGTTCAGCCGACCTTAGTTTGCTTTCTAGCTGTTTCATGAGGTGCTAAGCGTCGCCGGCAAGTCATCACCAGCAGGATGCAATCGTTATATATATTTTTGTCAGTGGTACAGTTAGAGTACTTTGAATTATTCTAGAGCGCTTGCCGAGTGCAGCCCAGCCCATACCTATTGTGCCCCGGATTTGTATTTCGTTCTTTTGGTCAGCACTAACCATCTATCAGGGGTAGCATACATTTGCGCTTCTTCTGGCGTTTTATTTGCTAATATGAAGAAGGAGCTTTCGGCACGGTTTTTCTACAATACTTTACAATTATTCACTTTGATTTTTAGACACATGGCCGTGCTTTGAGATTTTAGTTCCTCAGGCATTTTTTGCAGGTCTCCTGCAGTCTCACTTAGAAAGAGTATGTCACCTGCAGACCAGAAATGGCTCAAGTATTGCCAGTTTATCATGAATCTCGTGTATACAGAGACATGCTTTCGGAATACCCCTCCAGACATGCGGTCTACTGATTTCTCGACATGGTATCGCCCTGGCTTACTCCCTTCCGATCAGAAATTGGTCGCCGTGCCTGTGAAAGATTACTACGTTATGTAAGCCATCTAGGAATAATGTATTTATCCGCTATTCTTCGGTCTCTCAAACATTCTAGTACGGCTGTGGTGTGTACTGAGTCAAATGCTTTCTTATAAATAAATTGCGATAAATCTAAAACGTGGGCTAGTTGGTGACAATTGACGTCTGTCTTAGGGTACATGGGAACTGATCCCGAAAGAATATAAATAAATTCCAATAACACTCAAACGCGGAAAGGTTGGGGACAGTTAATAGTTTGCATCTGCCATGAAAAGACGCTTAGCGTACTGTGCGGAATTTTTTACAACTTGATTGACGGCATGGATGTAAGATACGCTTGAGTACCTTTCTCCTAAACCCAGCATGCTCTCGGGGTTGTCCGGAATATAGGCTGTCATTTATGGGACTAAGTATCACTTTGGTCCACAGCTTGTAAGCGACTGAATGTAGGCTCATGGGTCTGTATTTTTAAGGTCTTTGTTGTCTCCCTTGTTAGCGATCAGCAAAATGGTATGGTTTTTCCGGGATGTGGGCGCTTTTTGGGTGCGTAAGTATTCAACAAATATTGCAGCAGCTTGTGTAGTACAAAATAGCTTTCTTCTTTAAGAGTTCACCGTTATACCGTCGCCACTGTAGCCTTTCTTGTTTTAAGGCCCTTGAAAGCCTTTCGCACTTCTCGTTAAGTTACTATGGCAACATCGCAAGAAAATACTGAACGCTGAGTAGTTTCCCCAGGTATAACAATGTACTAAGGGTCAGCATTCTTTTGCTACCCTTACTACCTCGTCCATGCTGTGTGTAATGTTACCTCGTTTGTTCACTGCGCACATTCTGCTTGCGCCCACGTTTTGCCTCCTCTTAGTTCCTTTTACACTTCTTCATATTTGCAGCGTTTCTGTGATCATGGTAACGTTATATATCCAAATGGCGTTTGTTTTGCTTGTGCTGGCAATTTCAATTACTCGGCTAATGAAACTCGATCGGCCATATTTATTACTTTCGTGTTCCTACGTTTCGCAATTATTCCTTCATTTTCTTAGTTTTTCAATTTGTTGCCTACATGCTGCTTTTCCCACACCTGATTCTGATTCTGTGATTGCTGCTCTTAGGTTGTCCTTTATCCTGCATACACTATCGTCGTTCTTGTGTTTGGCAAGGAAGAATTTGTTTTGAGGGGTCTTTATAAACTTTGGCTCCTTTGCTATCCTTGACTCCATGCTGCTTTCTTCCCTTTGACGAGTTTCTGTCTTTTTCTTTTAAGATCCGTGAATTAATGTGCACCTAACCATTGTGTGATCACTGCCCCGAATCTTGCCCAGCACGTCTACGTCTTGCCCCATAGCTTGGTTGTCAGTAAGTTTATTACGTTTTTTGTTCTACTGCCACACTTTTTACCAGCAGAGCTGTTTAGGCAAGAACTTTGTCCGGTTGCATTTGGACGTTTCCAGAAAAAAAAATGAGCTCCTGTAAGCGTGCGACTTCTCAGAAGTTCCCGGCATCGTCTATGCTCGCGCGCGGGGTTGCGCCTTTGAGGAGCTTACGGAAAAA